>JAHLWY010001324.1:0-22634 GCA_020002185.1 Paraescarpia echinospica | reverse complement strand
CCAGTGTATGTATGATGACATGTGTTACTTCCACTCGGTACCCCCTGACCCCAGTGTATATATATGATGACATGTATTACTTCCACTCGCTACCCTCTCACTCCCAGTGTATGTATGATGACATGTGTTACTTCCACTCGGTAACCCTCACCCCCAGTGTTTGTATGATGACATGTGTTACTTCCACTCGCTACACCCTCACCTTAGTGTATGTATGATGACATGTGTTACTTCCACTCGGTACCCCCTCACTCCCAGTGTATGTATGATGACATGTGCTACTTCCACTCGGTACCCCCTCACCCCCAGTGTATGTATGATTACATGCATTACTTCCACTCGGTACCCCCTCACTCCAGTGTATGTATGATGACATGTGTTAATTCCACTCAGTACCCTCTCACCCCCGGTGTACGTATGATGACATGTGTTACTTCCACTCTGTACCCCCTCACCCCAGTGTATATATGATGACATGTATTACTTCCACTCGCTACCCTCTCACCCCAAGTGTATGTATGATGACATGTGCTACTTCTGCTCAGTACCCCTCACCCCCAGTATATGTATGATGACATGTGTTACTTCCACTCGGTACCCCCTCCCCCCAGTGTATGTATGATGACATGTGTTACTTCCACTCGGTACCCCCTCACTCCCAGTGTATGTATGATGACATGTGCTACTTCCACTCGGTACCCCCTCACCCCCAGTGTATGTATGATGACATGCATTACTCCACCTGGTACCCCTCACTCCAGTGTATGTATATGATGACATGTGCTACTTCCACTGGTACCCCTCACCCCCAGTGTATGTGTATGATGACATGCATTACTTCCACTGGTACCCCTCACTCCAGTGTATGTATGATGACATGTGTTACTTCAACTCGGTACCCCCTCAACCACAGTGTATGCATGATGACATGTGTTTCTTCCACTCTGTACCCCCTCACCCCCAGTGTATGTATGATGACATGTGCTACTTCCATTTGGTACCCCCTCATCCCCTCTGTATGTATGATGACATGTGTTACTTCCACTCGTTACCCCCTCATCCCCTCACCACCAGTGTATGTATGTTGACATGTGCTACATCCACTCGGTACCCCCTCACCCCCAGTGTATGTATGATGACATGTGTTACTTCCGCTCGGTACCCCTCACCCCCAGTGTATGTATGTTAACATGTGCTACTTCCGCTTGGTACCCCTCACCCCCAGTTTATATATGATGACATGTGTTACGTCCTCTCAGTACCCCCTCACCCTCAGTGTATGTATGATGACATGTGTTACTTTCACTCGCTACCCCATCACACTCAGTGTATGTATGAAGACGAGCTGCTTCCGCTTGGTACCCTCTCACCCACAGTGTATGTATCATGACATGTGTTACTTCCACTCGGTACCCCCCCACACCCAGTGTATGTATGATGACATGTGTTACTTCCACTCAGTACCCTTTCACCCCCAGTATATGTATGATGACATGTGTTACTTCCACTCGGTACCCCCTCACCCCAGTGTATATATATGATGACATGTATTACTTCCACTCGCTACCCTCTCACTCCCAGAGTATGTATGATGACATGTGTTACTTCCACTCGCTACCCCCTCACCTCCAGTGTATGTATGATGACATATGCTACTTCCGCTCGGTACCCTCTCACCCCCAGTGTATGTATAATGACAAGTGCTACTTCTGCTCAGTACCCCTCACCCCCAGTGTATGTATAATGACATGAGTTACTTCCACTCGGTACCCCCTACCCCCAGTGTATGTATGATGACATGTGTTACTTCCACTCGCTGCCCCCTCACCCCCAGTGTATGTATGATGACATGTGTTACTTCCACTCGGTACCCCCTCATCCCCAGTATATGTATGGTGACGTGTGTTACTTCCACTCGCTATCCCCTCACCCTCAGTGTATGTATGATGACATGTGCTACTTCCATTCGGTACCCCCTCACCCCCAGTGTATGTATCATGACATGTGCTACTTCCACTCGGTACCCCCTCACCCCCAGTGTATGTATCATGACATGTGCTACTTGCGCTCAGTACCCCTCATCCCCAGGGTATGTATGATGACATGTGTTACTTCCACTCGCTATCCCCTTACCCTCAGTATATGTATAATGATATGTGCTACTTCCATTCGGTACCCCCTCACCCCCAGTGTATGTATGATGATATGTGCTACTTCCATTTGGTACCCCCTCATCCCCACTCTATGTATGATGACATGTGTTAGTTCCACTCGTTACCCCCTCACCCCCTCACCCCCAGTGTATGTATGATGACATGTGCTACATCCACTCCGTACCCCCTCACCCCCAGTGTATGTATGATGACATGTGTTACTTCCGCTTGGTACCCCTCACCCCCAGTTTACATATGATGACATGTGTTACGTCCTCTCAGTACCCCCTCACCCTCAGTGTATGTATGATGACAGGTGTTACTTTCACTCGCTACCCCCTCACACTCAGTGTATGTATGAAGACGAGCTGCTTCCGCTTGGTACCCTCTCACCCCCAGTGTATGTATGATGACATGTGTTACTTCAACTCGGTACCCCCCCACACCCAGTGTATGTATGATGACATGTGCTACTTCCACTCGGTACCCCCACACCCCAATATATGTATGATGACATGTGTTACTTCCACTCAGTACCCTTTCACCCCCAGTATATGTATGATGACATGTGTTACTTCCACTCGGTACCCCCTCACCCCAGTGTATATATATGATGACATGTATTACTTCCACTCGCTACCCTCTCACTCCCAGAGTATGTATGATGATATGTTACTTCCACTCGGTAACCCTCACCCCCAGTGTTTGTATGATGACATGTGTTACTTCCACTCGCTACCCCCTCACCTCAGTGTATGTATGATGACATGTGCTACTTTCACTCGCTACCCCCTCAAACCAGTGTATGTATGATGAAATGTGTTATTTTCACTCGGTACCCCCGGACCCCCAGTGTACATGTGAAGACATGTGTCACTTCCATTCAGTACCCCCTCACCCACAGTGTATGTATGATGACGTGTGTTACTTTCACTCGCTACCCCCTCACTCCCAGTGTATGTATGATGATGTGCTACTTCCGTTCGATACCCTCTCACACCCAGTGTATGTATGATGACATGTGTTACTTCCACTCGGTACCCCCCACACCCAGTGTATGTATGATTACATGTGCTACTTCCACTTGCTACTCCCTCACCCCCAATGTATGTATGATGACATGTTCTACTTCCACTCGGTACCCCCTCACCCCCAGTGTACATATGATGACATGTGTTACGTCCTCTCAGTACCCCCTCTCCCTCAGTGTATGTATGATGACATGTGTTAATTTCACTCGCTACCCCCTCACTCCCAGTGTATGTATGATGACGAGCTGCTTCCGTTTGGTAACATCTAACCCCCAGTGTTTGTATGATGACATGTGTTACTTCCAATCGGTACCCCCCCACACCCAGTGTATGTATTATGACATGTGCTACTTCCACTCGGTACCCCCTCACCCCCAGTGTTTGTATCATGACATGTGTTACTTCCACTCGGTACCCCCTCACTCCCAGTGTATGTATGATGACATGTGCTACTTCCACTCGGTACCCCCTCACCCCCAGTGTATGTATGATGACATGCATTACTTCCATTCGGTACCCCCTCACTCCAGTGTATGTATGATGACATGTGTTAATTCCACTCAGTACCCTCTCACCCCCGGTGTACGTATGATGACATGTGTTACGTCCACTCTGTACCCCCTCACCCCAGTGTATATATGATGACATGTATTACTTCCACTCGCTACCCTCTCACCCCAAGTGTATGTATGATGACATGTGCTACTTCTGCTCAGTACCCCTCACCCCCAGTATATGTATGATGACATGTGTTACTTCCACTCGGTACCCCCTACCCTCAGTGTATGTATGATGACATGTGTTACTTCCACTCGGTACCCCCTCACTCCCAGTGTATGTATGATGACATGTGCTACTTCCACTCGGTACCCCCTCACCCCCAGTGTATGTATGATGACATGTGTTACTTCCACTCGGTACCCCTCACCCCCAGTGTATGTATGATGACATGTGTTACTTCCACTCGGTACCCCCTACCCCCAGTGTATGTATGATGACATGTGTTACTTCCACTCGGTACCCCCTCACTCCCAGTGTATGTATGATGACATGTGCTACTTCCACTCGGTACCCCCTCACCCCCAGTGTATGTATGATGACATGCATTACTTCCACTCGGTACCCCCTCACTCCAGTGTATGTATGATGACATGTGCTACTTCCACTCGGTACCCCCTCACCCCAATATATGTATTATGACATGTGATACTTCCATTCAGTACCCTCTCACCCCCAGTGTATGTATGATGACATGTGTTACTTCCACTCGGTACCCCCTGACCCCAGTGTATATATATGATGACATGTATTACTTCCACTCGCTACCCTCTCACTCCCAGTGTATGTATGATGACATGTGTTACTTCCACTCGGTAACCCTCACCCCCAGTGTTTGTATGATGACATGTGTTATTTCCACTCGCTACACCCTCACCTTAGTGTATGTATGATGACATGTGTTACTTCCACTCGGTACCCCCTCACCCCCAGTGTATGTATCATGACATGTGTTACTTCCACTCGGTACCCCCTCACTCCCAGTGTATGTATGATGACATGTGCTACTTCCACTCGGTACCCCCTCACCCCCAGTGAATGTATGATGACATGCATTACTTCCACTCGGAACCCCCTCACTCCAGTGTATGTATGATGACATGTGTTACTTCCACTCAGTACCCTCTCACCCCCGGTGTACGTATGATGACATGTGTTACTTCCACTCTGTACTCCCTCACCCCAGTGTATATATGATGACATGTATTACTTCCACTCGCTACCCTCTCACCCCCAGTGTATGTATGATGACATGTGCTACTTCTGCTCAGTACCCCTCACCCCCAGTATATGTATGATGACATGTGTTACTTCCACTCGGTACCCCCTACCCCCAGTGTATGTATGATGATATGTGTTACTTCAACTCGGTACCCCCTCACTCCCAGTGTATGTATGATGACATGTGCTACTTCCACTCGGTACCCCCTCACCCCCAGTGTATGTATGATGACATGCATTACTTCCACTCGGTACCCCCTCACTCCAGTGTATGTATAATGACATGTGTTACTTCCACTCCGTACCCTCTCACCCCCGGTGTATGTATGATGACATGTGTTACTTCCACTCTGTACCCCCTCACCCCAGTGTATATATGATGACATGTATTACTTCCACTCGCTACCCTCTCACCCCCAGTGTATGTATGATGACATGTGCTACTTCTGCTCAGTACCCCTCACCCCCAGTGTATGCATGATGACATGTGTTACTTCCACTCGGTACCCCCTACCCCCAGTGTGTGTATGATGACATGTGTTACTTCCACTCAGTACCCTCTCACCCCCGGTGTATGTATGATGACATGTGTTACTTCCACTCTGTACCCCCTCACCCCAGTGTATATATGATGACATGTATTACTTCCACTCGCTACCCTCTCACCCCCAGTGTATGTATGATGACATGTGCTACTTCTGCTCGGTACCCTCTCACCCCCAGTGTATGTATGATGACATGTGTTACTTCACCTCGGTATCCCCTCACCCCCAGTGTATGTATATTGACAGGTGTTACTTCAACTCGGTACCCCCTCACCCCAGTGTATGTATGATGATGTGTTACTTCCACTCGGTACCCCCTTAACCCCAGTGTATGTATGATGACATGTGTTACTTCCACTCGGTACCCCCTCACCCCCAGTATATGTATGATGATGTGTATTACTTCCACTCGCTATCCCCTCACCCTCAGTGTATGTATGATGACATGTGCTACTTCCACTCGGTACCCCCTCACCCCAATATATGTATGATGACATGTGTTACTTCCACTCAGTACCCTCTCACCCCCAGTGTATGTATGATGACATGTGTTACTTCCACTCGGTACCCCCTCACCCCAGTGTATATATATGATGACGTGTATTACTTCCACTCATTACCCTCTCACTCCCAATGTATGTATGATGACATGTGTTACTTCCACTCGGTAACCCTCACCCCCAGTGTTTGTATGATGACATGTGTTACTTCCACTCGCTACCCCCTCACCTCAGTGTATGTATGATGACATGTGTTACTTCCATTCGGTACCCCCTCACCCCCAGTGTATGTATCATGGCATGTGTTACTTACACTCGGTACCCCTTCACTCCCAGTGTATGTATGATGACATGTGCTACTTCCACTCGGTACCCCCTCACCCCCAGTGTATGTATGATGACATGCATTACTTCCACTCGGTAGCCCCACACCCCTAGTGTATGTATGATGATATGTGTTACTTCAACTCGGTACCCCCTCACCCCCAGTGTATGTATGATGACATGTGTTACTTCCGCTCGGTACCCCTCACCCCCAGTGTATGTATGTTGACATGTGCTACTTCCGCTTGGTACCCCTCACCCCCAGTTTATGTATGATGACATGTGTTACTTCCACTCTGTAACCTCTCACCCCCTCACCCCCAGTGTATGTATGATGACATGTGCTACTTCCATTTGGTACCCCCTCATCCCCGGTGTATGTATGATGACATGTGTTACTTCCACTCGTTACCCCCTCACAACCCTCACCCCCAGTGTATGTGTCATGACATGTGCTACTTCCACTCAGTAACCTCTCACCTCCAGTGTATGTATGATGACGTGTTACTTCAACTCTGTACCCCCTCCCCCCCAGTATATGTATGATGACGTACTACTTCCGCTCGGTACCCCCTCTCCCCCGTGTAAGTATGATGACATGTGCTAATTCCACTCGGTACCCCCTCACCCCCAGTGTATGTATGATGACATGTGTTATGTCCACTCAGTACCCCCTCACCTTTAGTGTATGTATGATGACATGTGTTACTTTCACTCGGTACCCCCACAACCCCAGTGTATGTATGATGACATGTGTTACTTCAACTCGGTACACCCTCACCCCCAGTGTATGTATGATGACATGTGTTACTTCCACTCGTTACCCCCTCACCCCCTCACCCCCAGTGTATGTATGATGACATGTGCTACTTCCATTTGGTACCCCCTTATCCCCAGTGTATGTATGATGACATGTGTTACTTCCACTCTTTACCCCCTCACCCCCTCACCCCCTCACCCCCTCACCCCCAGTGTATGTGTCATGACATGTGCTACTTCCACTCTGTACCCTCTCAACCCCAGTGTATGTATGATGACATGTGTTACTTCCACTTGGTACCCCTCCACCCCCCAGTGTATATATGATGACATGTGTTACTTCCATTCAGTACCCCGTCACCCTCAGTGTATGTATGATGACGTGAGTTACTTTCACTCGCTACCCCCTCACTCCCAGTGTATGTATGATGACGTGCTTCTTCCTTTCGGTACCCACTCACCCCCAGTGTATGTATGATGACATGTGTTACTTCCACTCAGCACCCTCCCACACCCAGTGTATGAATGATGACATGTGCTACTTCCACTCGGTACCACCTCACCCCAGTGTATGTATGATTACATGTGCTACTTCCACTTGCTACCCCCTCACCCCCAGTGTATGTATGATGACATGTGTTACTTCCACTCGGTACCCCCCCCCACACCCAGTGTATGTATGATGACATGTGCTACTTCCACTCGGTACCCCCTCACCCCAATATATGTATGATGACATGTGTTACTTCCACTCAGTACCCTCTCACCCCCAGTGTATGTATGATGACATGTGTTACTTCCACTCGGTACCCCCTCACCCCCAGTGTACATATGATAACAAGTGTTACGTCCTCTCAGTACACCCTCACCCTCAGTGTATGTATGATGACATGTGTTACTTTCACTTGCTACCCCCTCACTCCCAATGTATGTATGATGAGATGTGTTACTTCCACTCGGTACCCCCTCACCCCCAGTGTATGTATGTGTTACTTTCACTCGCTAACCCCTCAACCCCAGAATATGTTTGATGAAATGTGTTACTTCAACTCGGTACCCTCTCACCCCCAGTGTATGTATGATGACATGCGCTACTTCCATTCGGTATCCTCTCACCCACAGTGTATGTATGATGACATATGTTACTTCAACTCGGTACCCACTCACCCCCAGTGTATGTTTGATGAAATGTGTTACTTCAACTCGGTACCCTCTCACCCCCAGTGTATGTATGATGACATGTGTTACATTACCTCGGTACCCCCTCACCCCCAATGTATGTATAATGACATGTGCTACTTAAACTCGGTACCCCCTCACCCCAGTGTATGTATGGTGACGTGTTACTTCCACTCGGTACCCCCTCACCCCCAGTGTATGTATGATGACATGTGTTAATTCCACTCGGTATCCCCTCACCCCAGTGTATGTATGATTACATGTCCTACTTCCACTTGCTACCACCTCACCCCCAGTGTATGTATGATGACATGTGCTACATCCACTCGGTACCCCCTCACCCCCAGTGTACATATGATGACATATGTTACGTTCTCTCAGTACCCCCTCACCCTCAGTGTATGTATGATGACATGTGTTACTTTCACTCGCTACACCCTCACACTCAGTGTATGTATGATGACGAGCTGCTTCCGCTTGGTACCCTCTCACCCCCAGTGTATGTATGATGACATGTGTTACTTCCACTCAGTACCCTTTCACCCCCAGTGTATGTATGATGATATGTGTTACTTCCACTCGGTACCCCCTCACCCCAGTGTATATATATGATGACATGTATTACTTCCACTCGCTACCCTCTCACTCCCAGAGTATGTATGATGACATGTGTTACTTCCACTCGCTACCCCCTCACCTCCAGTGTATGTATGATGACATATGCTACTTCCGCTCGGTACCCTCTCACCCCCAGTGTATGTATGATGACAAGTGCTACTTCTGCTCATTACCCCTCACCCCCAGTGTATGTGTCATGACATGTGCTACTTCCACTCTGTACCCTCTCAACCCCAGTGTATGTATGATGACATGTGTTACTTCCACTTGGTACCCCTCCACCCCCCAGTGTATATATGATGACATGTGCTACTTTCACTCGGTACCCCCTCACCCCCAGTGTATATATGATGACATGTGTTACTTCCATTCAGTACCCCGTCACCCTCAGTGTATGTATGATGACGTGAGTTACTTTCACTCGCTACCCCCTCACTCCCAGTGTATGTATGATGACGTGCTACTTCCTTTCGGTACCCACTCACCCCCAGTGTATGTATGATGACATGTGTTACTTCCACTCAGCACCCTCCCACACCCAGTGTATGAATGATGACATGTGCTACTTCCACTCGGTACCACCTCACCCCAGTTTATGTATGATTACATGTGCTACTTCCACTTGCTACCCCCTCACCCCCAGTGTATATATGATCACATGTGCTACTTCCGCTTGGTACCCCTCACCCCCAGTTTATGTATGATGGCGTGTGTTACTTCCACTCTGTACCCCCTCACCCCAGTGTATTTATGATTACATGTGCGACTTCCACTTGCTACCCCCTCACCCCCAGTGTATGTATGATGACATGTGTTACTTCCACTCGGTACCCCCTCACCCCCAGTGTACATATGCTGACAAGTGTTACGTCCTCTCAGTACACCCTCACCCTCAGTGTATGTATGATGACATGTGTTACTTTCACTTGCTACCCCCTCACTCCCAGTGTATGTATGATGAGATGTGTTACTTCCACTCGGTACCCCCTCACCCCCAGTGTATGTATGTGTTACTTTCACTCGCTAACCCCTCAACCCCAGTATATGTTTGATGAAATGTGTTACTTCAACTCGGTGCCCTCTCACCCCCAGTGTATGTATGATGACATGCGCTACTTCCGTTCGGTATCCTCTCACCCACAGTGTATGTATGATGACATATGTTACTTCAACTCGGTACCCACTCACCCCCAGTGTATGTTTGATGAAATGTGTTACTTCAACTCGGTACCCTCTCACCCCCAGTGTATGTATGATGACATGTGTTACATACCTCGGTACCCCCTCACCCCCAGTGTATGTATAATGACATGTGTTACTTAAACTCGGTACCCCCTCACCCCAGTGTATGTATGATGACGTGTTACTTCCACTCGGTACCCCCTCACCCCCAGTGTATGTATGATGAAATGTGTTACTTCCACTCGGTACCCACTCACCCCCAGTGTATGTATGATTACATGTCCTACTTCCACTTGCTACCACCTCATCTCCCAGTGTATGTATGATGACATGTGCTACATCCACTCGGTACCCCTTCACCCCCAGTGTACATATGATGACATATGTTACGTTCTCTCAGTACCCCCTCACCCTCAGTGTATGTATGATGACATGTGTTACTTTCACTCACTACACCCTCACACTCAGTGTATGTATGATGACGAGCTGCTTCCGCTTGGTACCCTCTCACCCCCAGTGTATGTATGATGACATGTGTTACTTCCACTCAGTACCCTCTCACCCCCAGTGTATGTATGATGACATGTGTTACTTTCATTCGCTACCCCCTCATCCCCAGTGTATGTGTTATAACATGTGTTACTTCCTCTCGGTACCCCCCCACTCCCAGTGTATGTATGATGACATGTGCTACTTCCACTCGGTACCCCATGATCCCCAGTGTATGTATGATGACATGTGCAACTTCCACTCGGTACCCCCTCACCCCCAGTGTATGTAGGATGACATTTGCTACTTCCACTCGGTACCCCCTCACCCCCAGTGTACATATGATGACATGTGTTACTTCCACTTGGTACCCCTCCACCCCCAGTGTATATATGATGACATGTGCTACTTTCACTCACTACCCCCTCACCCCAGTGTATGTATGATGACATGTGTTACTTCAACTCGGTACCCCCACACCCCCAGTGTATGTATGATGACATGTGTTACTTCAACTCGGTACCCCCTCAACCCCAGTGTATGTATGATGACATGTGTTACTTCCACTCGTTACCCCCTCACCCCCTCACCCCCAGTGTATGTATGATGATATGTGCTACATCCACTCGGTACCCCCTCACCCCCAGTGTATGTATGATGACATGTGCTACTTCCGCTTGGTACCCCCTTACCCCCATTTTACATATGATGACATGTGTTACGTCCTCTCCGTACCCCCTCACCCTCAGTGTATGTATGATGACATATGTTACTTTCACTCGCTACCCCCTCACACTCAGTGTATGTATGAAGACGAGCTGCTTCCGCTTGGTACCCTCTCACCCCCAGTGTATGTATGATGACATGTGTTACTTCCACTCGGTACCCCCCCACACCCAGTGTATGTATGATGACATGTGCTACTTCCACTCGGTACCCCCTCACCCCAATATATGTATGATGACATGTGTTATTTCCACTCAGTACCCTTTCACCCCCAGTGTATGTATGATGACATGTGTTACTTCCACCCGGTACCCCCTCACCCCAGTGTATATATATGATGACATGTATTACTTCCACTCGCTACCCTCTCACTCCCAGAGTATGTATTGTGACATGTGTTACTTCCACTCGGTACCCCCTCACCCCAGTGTATATATATGATGACATGTATTACTTCCACTCGCTACCCTCTCACTCCCAGAGTATGTATGATGACATGTGCTACTTTCACTCGCTACCCCCTCAACCCAGTGTATGTATGATGAAATGTGTTATTTTCACTCGGTACCCCCGCACCCCCAGTGTACATATGAAGACATGTGTCACTTCCATTCAGTACACCCTCACCCACAGTGTATGTATGATGACGTGTGTTACTTTCACTCGCTACCCCCTCACACTCAGTGTATGTATGATGACGAGCTGCTTCCGCTTGGTACCCTCTCACCCCCAGTGTATGTATGATGACATGTGTTACTTCCACTCAGTACCCTTTCACCCCCAGTGTATGTATGATGACATGTGTTACTTCCACTCGGTACCCCCTCACCCCAGTATATATATGATGACATGTATTACTTCCACTCGCTACCCTCTCACTCCCAGAGTATGTATGATGACATGTGTTACTTCCACTCGCTACCCCCTCACCTCCAGTGTATGTATGATGACATATGCTACTTCCGCTCGGTACCCTCTCACCCCCAGTGTATGTATGATGACAAGTGCTACTTCTGCTCAGTACCCCTCACCCCCAGTGTATGTATGATGAGATGTGTTACTTCCACTCGGTACCCCCTACCCCCAGTGTATGTATGATGACATGTGTTACTTCCACTCGCTGCCCCCTCACCCCCAGTGTATGTATGATGACATGTGTTACTTCCACTCGGTACCCCCTCATCCCCAGTATATGTATGGTGACGTGTGTTACTTCCACTCGCTATCCCCTCAACCTCAGCGTATGTATCATGACATGTGCTACTTCCATTCGGTACCCCCTCACCCCCAGTGTATGTATCATGACATGTGCTACTTGCGCTCAGTACCCCTCATCCCCAGGGTATGTATGATGACATATGTTACTTCCATTCGCTATCCCCTCACCCTAAGTGTATGTATAATGATATGTGCTACTTCCATTCGGTACCCCCTCACCCCCTGTGTATGTATCATGACATGTGCTACTTCCACTCGGAACCCCCCCACCCCCTGTGTATGTATGATGACATGTGCTACTTCCGCTCGGTATTCTCTCACCTCCAGTGTATGTATGATGACATGTGTTACTTCAACTCGGTACCCCCTCACCCCCAGTGTATGTATGATGACATGTGTTTCTTCCACTCTGTACCCCCTCACCCCCTCACCCCCAGTGTATGTATGATGACATGTGCTACTTCCATTTGGTACCCCCTCATCCCCACTGTATGTATGATGACATGTGTTACTTCCACTCGTTACCCCCTCATCCCCTCACCCCCAGTGTATGTATGATGACATGTGCTACATCCACTCGGTACCCCCTCACCCCCAGTGTATGTATGATGACATGTGTTACTTCCGCTCGGTACCCCTCACCCCCAGTGTATGTATGATGACATGTGCTACTTCTGCTCAGTACCCCTCACCCCCAGTGTATGTATGATGACATGTGTTACTTCCACTCGGTACCCCCTACCCCCAGTGTATGTATGATGACATGTGTTACTTCCACTCGCTGCCCCCTCACCCCCAGTGTATGTATGATGACATGTATTACTTCCGCTCAGTACCCCTCACGCCCAGTGTATGTATGATGACATGTGTTACTTCCACTCGGTACCCCCTACCCCCAGTGTAAGTATGATGACATGTTTTACTTCCACTCAGTACCCTCTCACCCCCGGTGTATGTATGATGACATGTGTTACTTCCACTCTGTACCCCCTCACCCCGGTGTATATATGATGACATTTATTACATCCACTCGCTACCCTCTCACCCCCAGTGTATGTATGATGACATGTGCTACTTCTGCTCAGTACCCCTCACCCCCAGTGTATGTATGATGACATGTGTTACTTCCACTCGGTACCCCCTACCCCCAGTGTATGTATGATGACATGTGTTACTTCCACTCGCTGCCCCCTCACCCCCAGTGTATGTATGGTGACGTGTGTTACTTCCACTCGCTATCCCCTCACCCTCAGTGTATGTATGATGACATGTGCTACTTCCATTCGGTACCCCCTCACCCCCAGTGTATGTATCATGACATGTGCTACTTCCACTCGGTACCCCCTCACACCCAGTGTATGTATGATGACATGTGCTACTTTCACTCGGTACCCCTCACCCCAATATATGTATGATGACATGTGTTACTTCCACTCAGTACCCTCTCACCCCCAGTGTATGTATGATGACATGTGCTACTTTCACTCGCTACCCCCTCAACCCAGTGTATGTATGATGAAATGTGTTATTTTCACTCGGTACCCCCGCACCCCCAGTGTACATATGAAGACATGTGGTACTTCCATTCAGTACCCCCCCACACCCAGTGTATGTATGATTACATGTGCTACTTCCACTTGCTACCCCCTCACTCCCAGTGTATGTATGATGACGAGCTGCTTCGGTTTGGTAACCTCTCACCCCCAGTGTATGTATGATGACATGTGTTACTTCCACTCGGTACCCCCCTACACCCAGTGTATGTATGATGACATGTGCTACTTCCACTCGGTACCCCCTCACCCCAATATATGTATGATGACATGTGTTACTTCCACTCAGTACCCTCTCACCCCCAGTGTATGTATGATGACATGTGTTTCTTCCACTCGGTAACCCTCACCCCCAGTGTTTGTATCATGACATGTGCTACTTCCACTCGGTACCCCCTCACCCCCAGTGTATGTATGATGACGTGTGTTACTTTCACTCGCTACCCCCTCACTCCCAGTGTATGTATGATGATGTGCTACTTCCGTTCGATACCCTCTCACACCCAGTGTATGTATGATGACATGTGTTACTTCCACTCGGTACCCCCCCACACCCAGTGTATGTATGATTACATGTGCTACTTCCACTTGCTACCCCCTCACCCCCAATGTATGTATGATGACATGTTCTACTTCCACTCGGTACCCCCTCACCTCCAGTGTACATATGATGACATGTGTTATGTCCTCTCAGTACCCCATCACCTTCAGTATATGTATGATGACATGTGTTAATTTCACTCGCTACCCCCTCACTCCCAGTGTATGTATGATGACGAGGTGCTTCGGTTTGGTAACCTCTCACCCCCAGTGTATGTATGATGACATGTGTTACTTCCACTCGGTACCCCCCTACACCCAGTGTATGTATGATGACATGTGCTACTTCCACTCGGTACCCCCTCACCCCAATATATGTATGATGACATGTGTTACTTCCACTCAGTACCCTCTCACCCCCAGTGTATGTATGATGACATGTGTTTCTTCCACTCGGTAACCCTCACCCCCAGTGTTTGTATCATGACATGTGCTACTTCCACTCGGTACCCCCTCACCCCCAGTGTATGTATGATGACATGCATTACTTCCACTCGGTACCCCCTCACTCCAGTGTATGTATGATGACATGTGCTACTTCCACTCGGTACCCCCTCACCCCAATATATGTATGATGACATGTGTTACTTCCACTCAGTACCCTTTCACCCCCAGTGTATGTATGATGACATGTATTACTTCCACTCGCTACCCTCTCACTGCCAGTGTATGTATGATGACATGTGTTACTTCCACTCGGTAACCCTCACCCACAGTGTTTGTATGATGACATGTGTTACTTCCACTCGCTACACCCTCACCTTAGTGTATGTATGATGACATGTGTTACTTCCACTCGGTACCCGCTATCCCCAGTGTATGTTTGATGACATGTGTTACTTCCACTCGGTACCCCCTCACTCCCAGTGTATGTATGATGACATGTGCTACTTCCACTCGGTATCCCCTCACCCCCAGTGTATGTATGATGACATGCATTACTTCCACTCGGTACCCCCTCACTCCAGTGTATGTATGATGACATGTGTTACTTCCACTCAGTACCCTCTCACCCCCGGTGTATGTATGATGACATGTGTTACTTCCACTCTGTACCCCCTCACCCCAGTGTATATATGATGACATGTATTACTTCCACTCGCTACCCTCTCACCCCCAGTGTATGTATGATGACATGTGCTACTTCTGCTCAGTACCCCTCACCCCCAGTGTATGTATGATGACATGTGTTACTTCCATTCGGTACCCCCTACCCCCAGTGTAAGTATGACGACATGTGTTACTTCCACTCAGTACCCTCTCACCCCCGGTGTATGTATGATGACATGTGTTACTTCCACTCTGTACCACCTCACCCCAGTGTATATATGATGACATGTATTACTTCCACTCGCTACCCTCTCACCCCCAGTGTATGTATGATGACATGTGCTACTTCTGCTCAGTACCCCTCACCCCCAGTGTATGTATGATGACATGTGTTACTTCCACTCGGTACCCCCTCCCCCCAGTGTATGTATGATGACATGTGTTACTTCCACTCGCTTCCCCCTCACCCCCAGTGTATGTACGATGACATGTGTTACTTCCACTCGGTACCCCCTCTTCCCCAGTATATGTATGGTGACGTGTGTTACTTCCACTCGCTATCCCCTCACCCTCAGTGTATGTATGATGACATATGCTACTTCCATTCGGTACCCCCTCACCCCCAGTGTATGTATCATGACATGTGCTACTTCCACTCGGTACCCCCTCACACCCAGTGTATGTATGATGACATGTGCTACTTCCACTCGGTACCCCCTCACCCCAATATATGTATGATGACATGGGTTACTTCCACTCAGTACCCTCTCACCCCCAGTGTATGTATGATGACATGTGCTACTTTCACTCGCTACCCCCTCAACCCAGTGTATGTATGATGAAATGTGTTATTTTCACTCGATACCCCCGCACTCCCAGTGTACATATGAAGACATGTGTTACTTCCATTCAGTACCCCCTCACCCACAGTGTATGTATGATGACGTGTGTTACTTTCACTCGCTACCCCCTCACTCCCAGTGTATGTATGATGATGTGCTACTTCCGTTCGATACCCTCTCACACCCAGTGTATGTATGATGACATGTGTTACTTCCACTCGGTACCCCCCCACACCCAGTGTATGTATGATTACATGTGCTACTTCCACTTGCTACCCCCTCACCCCCAATGTATGTATGATGACATGGTCTACTTCCACTCGGTACCCCCTCACCCCCAGTGTATGTATGATGACGAGCTGCTTCGGTTTGGTAACCTCTCACCCCCAGTGTATGTATGACGACATGTGTTACTTCCACTCGGTACCCCCCCACACCCAGTGTATGTATGATGACATGTGCTACTTCCACTCGGTACCCCCTCACCCCAATATATGTATGATGACATGTGTTACTTCCACTCAGTACCCTCTCACCCCCAGTGTATGTATGATGACATGTGTTACTTCCACTCGGTACCCCCTCACCCCAGTGTATATATATGATGACATGTATTACTTCCACTCGCTACCCTCTCACTCCCAGTGTATGTATGATGACATGTGTTACTTCCACTCGGTAACCCTCACCCCCAGTGTCTGTATGATGATATGTGTTACTTCCACTCGGTAACCCTCACCCCCAGTGTTTGTATCATGACATGTGCTACTTCCACTCGGTACCCCCTCACCCCCAGTGTATGTATGATGACATGCATTACTTCCACTCGGTACCCCCTCACTCCAGTGTATGTATGATGACATGTGCTACTTCCACTCGGTACCCCCTCACCCCAATATATGTATGATGACATGTGTTACTTCCACTCAGTACCCTTTCACCCCCAGTGTATGTATGATGACATGTGTTACTTCCACTCGGTACCCCCTCACCCCAGTGTATATATATGATGACATGTATTACTTCCACTCGCTACCCTCTCACTCCCAGTGTATGTATGATGACATGTGTTACTTCCACTCGGTAACCCTCACCCCCAGTGTTTGTATGATGACATGTGTTACTTCCACTCGCTACACCCTCACCTTAGTGTATGTATGATGACATGTGTTACTTCCACTCGGTACCCGCTATCCCCAGTGTATGTTTGATGACATGTGTTACTTCCACTCGGTACCCCCTCACTCCCAGTGTATGTATGATGACATGTGCTACTTCCACTCGGTATCCCCTCACCCCCAGTGTATGTATGATGACATGCATTACTTCCACTCGGTACACCCTCACCCCAGTGTATGTATGATGACATGTGTTACTTCCACTCAGTACTCTCTCACCCCCAATGTATGTATGATGACATGTGTTACTTCCACTCTGTACCCCCTCACCCCAGTGTATATATATGATGACATGTATTACTTCCACTCGCTACCCTCTCACCCCCAGTGTATGTATGATGACATGTGCTACTTCTGCTCAGTACCCCTCACCCCCAGTGTATGTAGGATGACATGTGTTACTTCCACTCGGTACCCCCTACCCCCAGTGTATGTATGATGACATGTGTTACTTCCACTCAGTACCCTCTCACCCCCGGTGTATGTATGATGACATGTGTTACTTCCACTCTGTACCCCCTCACCCCAGTGTATATATGATGACATGTATTACTTCCACTCGCTACCCTCTCACCCCCAGTGTATGTATGATGACATGTGCTACTTCTGCTCAGTACCCCTCACCCCCAGTGTATGTATGATGACATGTGTTACTTCCACTCGGTACCCCCTACCCCCAGTGTATGTATGATGACATGTGTTACTTCCACTCGCTTCCCCCTCACCCCCAGTGTATGTATGATGACATGTGTTACTTCCACTCGGTACCCCCTCTTCCCCAGTATATGTATGGTGACGTGTGTTACTTCCACTCGCTATCCCCTCACCCTCAGTGTATGTATGATGACATGTGCTACTTCCATTCGGTACCCCCTCACCCCCAGTGTATGTATCATGACATGTGCTACTTCCACTCGGTACCCCCTCACACCCAGTGTATGTATGATGACATGTGCTACTTCCACTCGGTACCCCCTCACCCCAATATATGTATGATGACATGGGTTACTTCCACTCAGTACCCTCTCACCCCCAGTGTATGTATGATGACATGTGTTTCTTCCACTCGGTAACCCTCACCCCCAGTGTTTGTATCATGATATGTGCTACTTCCACTCGGTACCCCCTCACCCCCAGTGTATGTATGATGACGTGTGTTACTTTCACTCGCTACCCCCTCACTCCCAGTGTATGTATGATGATGTGCTACTTCCGTTCGATACCCTCTCACACCCAGTGTATGTATGATGACATGTGTTACTTCCACTCGGTACCCCCCCACACCCAGTGTATGTATGATTACATGTGCTACTTCCACTTGCTACCCCCTCACCCCCAATGTATGTATGATGACATGTTCTACTTCCACTCGGTACCCCCTCACCTCCAGTGTACATATGATGACATGTGTTATGTCCTCTCAGTACCCCATCACCTTCAGTATATGTATGATGACATGTGTTAATTTCACTCGCTACCCCCTCACTCCCAGTGTATGTATGATGACGAGGTGCTTCGGTTTGGTAACCTCTCACCCCCAGTGTATGTATGATGACATGTGTTACTTCCACTCGGTACCCCCCTACACCCAGTGTATGTATGATGACATGTGCTACTTCCACTCGGTACCCCCTCACCCCAATATATGTATGATGACATGTGTTACTTCCACTCAGTACCCTCTCACCCCCAGTGTATGTATGATGACATGTGTTTCTTCCACTCGGTAACCCTCACCCCCAGTGTTTGTATCATGACATGTGCTACTTCCACTCGGTACCCCCTCACCCCCAGTGTATGTATGATGACATGCATTACTTCCACTCGGTACCCCCTCACTCCAGTGTATGTATGATGACATGTGCTACTTCCACTCGGTACCCCCTCACCCCAATATATGTATGATGACATGTGTTACTTCCACTCAGTACCCTTTCACCCCCAGTGTATGTATGATGACATGTATTACTTCCACTCGCTACCCTCTCACTGCCAGTGTATGTATGATGACATGTGTTACTTCCACTCGGTAACCCTCACCCACAGTGTTTGTATGATGACATGTGTTACTTCCACTCGCTACACCCTCACCTTAGTGTATGTATGATGACATGTGTTACTTCCACTCGGTACCCGCTATCCCCAGTGTATGTTTGATGACATGTGTTACTTCCACTCGGTACCCCCTCACTCCCAGTGTATGTATGATGACATGTGCTACTTCCACTCGGTATCCCCTCACCCCCAGTGTATGTATGATGACATGCATTACTTCCACTCGGTACCCCCTCACTCCAGTGTATGTATGATGACATGTGTTACTTCCACTCAGTACCCTCTCACCCCCGGTGTATGTATGATGACATGTGTTACTTCCACTCTGTACCCCCTCACCCCAGTGTATATATGATGACATGTATTACTTCCACTCGCTACCCTCTCACCCCCAGTGTATGTATGATGACATGTGCTACTTCTGCTCAGTACCCCTCACCCCCAGTGTATGTATGATGACATGTGTTACTTCCATTCGGTACCCCCTACCCCCAGTGTAAGTATGACGACATGTGTTACTTCCACTCAGTACCCTCTCACCCCCGGTGTATGTATGATGACATGTGTTACTTCCACTCTGTACCACCTCACCCCAGTGTATATATGATGACATGTATTACTTCCACTCGCTACCCTCTCACCCCCAGTGTATGTATGATGACATGTGCTACTTCTGCTCGGTACCCCTCACCCCCAGTGTATGTATGATGACATGTGTTACTTCCACTCGGTACCCCCTCACCCCCAGTGTATGTATGATGACATGTGTTACTTCCACTCGCTTCCCCCTCACCCCCAGTGTATGTACGATGACATGTGTTACTTCCACTCGGTACCCCCTCTTCCCCAGTATATGTATGGTGACGTGTGTTACTTCCACTCGCTATCCCCTCACCCTCAGTGTATGTATGATGACATGTGCTACTTCCATTCGGTACCCCCTCACCCCCAGTGTATGTATCATGACATGTGCTACTTCCACTCGGTACCCCCTCACACCCAGTGTATGTATGATGACATGTGCTACTTCCACTCGGTACCCCCTCACCCCAATATATGTATGATGACATGGGTTACTTCCACTCAGTACCCTCTCACCCCCAGTGTATGTATGATGACATGTGCTACTTTCACTCGCTACCCCCTCAACCCAGTGTATGTATGATGAAATGTGTTATTTTCACTCGGTACCCCCGCACTCCCAGTGTACATATGAAGACATGTGTTACTTCCATTCAGTACCCCCTCACCCACAGTGTATGTATGATGACGTGTGTTACTTTCACTCGCTACCCCCTCACTCCCAGTGTATGTATGATGATGTGCTACTTCCGTTCGATACCCTCTCACACCCAGTGTATGTATGATGACATGTGTTACTTCCACTCGGTACCCCCCCACACCCAGTGTATGTATGATTACATGTGCTACTTCCACTTGCTACCCCCTCACCCCCAATGTATGTATGATGACATGTTCTACTTCCACTCGGTACCCCCTCACCCCCAGTGTATGTATGATGACGAGCTGCTTCGGTTTGGTAACCTCTCACCCCCAGTGTATGTATGACGACATGTGTTACTTCCACTCGGTACCCCCCCACACCCAGTGTATGTATGATGACATGTGCTACTTCCACTCGGTACCCCCTCACCCCAATATATGTATGATGACATGTGTTACTTCCACTCAGTACCCTCTCACCCCCAGTGTATGTATGATGACATGTGTTACTTCCACTCGGTACCCCCTCACCCCAGTGTATATATATGATGACATGTATTACTTCCACTCGCTACCCTCTCACTCCCAGTGTATGTATGATGACATGTGTTACTTCCACTCGGTAACCCTCACCCCCAGTGTCTGTATGATGACATGTGTTACTTCCACTCGCTACCCCCTCACCTCAGTGTATGTATGATGACATGTGCTACTTTCACTCGCTACCCCATCAACCCAGTGTATGTATGATGAAATATTATTTTCACTCGATATCTCCGCACCCCCAGTGTACATATGAAGACATGTGTCACTTCCATTCAGTACCCCCTCACCCACAGTGTATGTATGATGACGTGTGTTACTTTCACTCGCTACCCCCTCACTCACAGTGTTTGTATGATGATGTGCTACTTCCGTTCGATACCCTCTCACACCCAGTGTATGTATGATGACATGTGTTACTTCCACTCGGTACCCCCCCACACCCAGTGTATGTATGATTACATGTGCTACTTCCACTTGCTACTCCCTCACCCCCAATGTATGTATGATGACATGTTCTACTTCCACTCGGTACCCCATCACCCCCACTGTACATATGATGACATGTGTTACGTCCTCTCAGTACCCCCTCACCCTCAGTGTATGTATGATGACATGTGTTAATTTCACTCGCTACCCCCTCACTCCCAGTGTATGTATGATGACGAGCTGCTTCCGTTTGGTAACCTCTCACCCCCAGTGTATGTATGATGACATGTGTTACTTCCACTCGGTACCCCCTACCCCCAGTGTATGTATGATGACATGTGTTACTTCCACTCGCTGCCCCCTCACCCCCAGTGTATGTATGATGACATGTGTTACTTCCACTCGGTACCCCCTCATCCCCAGTATATGTATGGTGACGTGTGTTACTTCCACTCGTTATCCCCTCACCCTCAGTGTATGTATCATGACATGTGCTACTTCCACTCGGTACCCCCTCACACCCAGTGTATGTATGATGACATGTGCTACTTCCACTCGGTACCCCCTCACCCCAATATATGTATGATGACATGTGTTACTTCCACTCAGTACCCTCTCACCCCAGTGTATGTATGATGACATGTGCTACTTTCACTC
>JAHLWY010001323.1:0-22642 GCA_020002185.1 Paraescarpia echinospica | reverse complement strand
CTACTACCTACTGTCTGCATACTCCACTGTCTACTACCTACTGCCCACTGTCCATTCACTCCACTGTCTACTGTCTACTACCTACTGTCTACTCACTCCACTGTCTACTGCCTACTGCCCACTGTCTACTCACTCCAATGTCTACTACCTACTGCCCACTGTCAACTCACTCCACTGTCTACTACCTACTGCCCACTGTCTACTCACTCCACTGCCTACTACCTACTGCCCTCTGTCTACTCACTCTACTGTGTTGGGACTCTGACAGTGTCCAGTCAACCCCATACACATATAACATAGAGACGGAAGGTTAGGACTCTGACAGGGTCAAGTCACCCCTATACACATATAACATAGAGACGGAAGGTTGGGACTCTGACAGGGTTCAATCACCCTCATACACATATTACATATAGACAGAAGGTTGGGACTCTGACAGTGTCCAGTCACCCCCATACACATATAACATATAGACGGAAGTTTGGGACTCTGACAGTGTACACATATAACATATAGACAGAAGGTTGGGACTCTGACAGTGTCCAGTCTCCCCCATACACATAAAATATACAGACGGAAGGTTGGGACTCTGACAGTGTCCAGTCACCCCCATACACATATAACATATAGACGGAAGGTTGGGACTCTGACAGTGTCCAGTCACCCCCATACACGTATAACATATAGACGGAAGGTTTGGATTCTGACAGTGTCCAGTCTCCCCCATACACATATAACATATAGACGGAAGGTTGGGGCTCTGACAGTGTCCAGTCACCCCCATACACATATAACATATAGACGGGGGTTGGGACTCTGACAGTGTCCAGTCACCCGCATACACATATAACATGGAGACGGAAGGTTGTGGCTCTGACAGTGTCCAGTCTCCCCCATACACATATAACATATAGACAGAAGGTTGGGTCTCTGACAGTGTCCCGTCACCCCCATACACATATAACATATAGACGGAAGGTTGGGACTTTGACAGTGTCCAGTCACCCCCATACACATATAACATATAGACAGAAGGCTGAGATTCTGACAGTGTCCTTTCACCCCACCATACACATATAACATACAGACGGAAGGTTGGGACTCTGACAGTGTCCACTCACCCCCATACACATATAACGTATAGACGGAAGGTTGGGTTGTAGGGTTAGATAGAGAGAAATAGTTGGGGTTAACCTCGCGAAAATGTTTTGTTTTTGTCCGAGAGGGACAGTAGGTAGTAGGCAGTGTAGTGAGTAGACAGTGGGTAGTAGGTAGTAGACAGTGGAGTGAGTAGACAGTGGGCAGTAGGCAGTAGACCATGGAGTGAGTAGACAGTGGGCAGTAGGTAGTAGACAGTGGAGTGAGTGGACAGTGGGCAGTAGGTAGTAGACAGTGGGCAGTAGGTAGTAGGCAGTGGAGTGAGTAGACAGTGGGTAGTAGGTAGTAGACAGTGGAGTGAGTAGACAATGGGCAGTAGGTAGTAGACAGTGGAGTGAGTGGACAGTGGCCAGTAGGTAGTAGACAGTGGAGTGAGTAGACAGTGGGCAGTAAGTAGTAGACAGTGGAGTGAGTAGACAGTAGGTAGTAGACAGTGGAGTGAGTAGACAGTGGAGTGAGTGGACAGTGGGTAGTAGGTAGTAGACAGTAGAGTGAGTAGACTGGGAAGTAGACTGAGGACTGAGTAGACAGTGGGCAGTAGGTAGTAGACAGTGGAGTGAGTAGACAGTGGGCAGTAGGTAGTAGGCAGTGGAGTGAGTAGACAGTGGGTAGTAGGTAGTAGACAGTGGGCAGTAGACAGTAGAGTGAGTAGACAGTGGACAGTGGGAAGTAGACAGTAGAGTGAGTAGACAGTGGGCAGTAGGTAGTAGACAGTGGAGTGAGTAGACAGTGGGCAGTAGGTAGTAGACAGTGGAGTGAGTAGACAGCGGGCAGTAGGTAGTAGGCAGTGGAGTGAGTGGGCAGTAGGTAGTAGACAGTGGAGTGAGTGGACAGTAGGTAGTAGACAGTGGAGTGAGTAGACAGTGGGTAGTAGGTAGTAGACAGTGGAGTGAGTGGACAGTGGGCAGTAGGTAGTAGACAGTGGAGTGAGTAGACAGTAGGTAGTAGACAGTGGAGTGAGTAGACAGTGGGCAGTAGGTAGTAGACAGTGGAGTGAGTGGACAGTGGGCAGTAGGTAGTAGGCAGTGGAGTGAGTAGACAGTGGGCAGTAGGTAGTAGACAGTGGAGTGAGTGGACAGTGGGCAGTAGGTATTAGGCAGTGGAGTGAGTAGACAGTGGCCAGTAGGTAGTAGACAGTGGAGTGAGTGATGTCTGTCAGGGTAGTGTAGACAACTACCATCACTAGCTTGTGAGGATGTCTGTCAGGGTAGTGTAGTCAACTACCATCACTAGCTTGTGAGGATGTCTGCCAGAGTAGTGTAGTCAACTACCATCACTAGCTTGTGAGAATGTCGGTCAGGGTAGTGTAGTGAACTACCACCACTAGCTTGTGAGGATGTCTGCCAGGGTAGTGTAGTCAACTACCACCACTAGCTTGTGGGGATGTCTGCCAGTGTAGTGTAGTCAACTATCACCACTAGCTTGTGAGGATGTCTGCCAGGATAGTGTAGTCAACTACCACCACTAGCTTGTGAGGATGTATGTCAGGGTAGTGTAGTCAACTTACCACCACTAGCTTGTGAGGATATATGTCAGGGTAGTGTAGTCAACTACCACCACTAGCTTGTGAGGATGTCTGCCAGGGTAGTGTAGTCAACTACCACCACTAGCTTGTGAGGATGTCTATCAAGGTAGTGTAGGCAACTTACCACCACTAGCTTGTGTGGATGTCTGTCAGGGTAGTGTAGTCAACTTACCACCACTAGCTTGTGATCATGTCTGTCAGGGTAGTGTAGTCAACTAACACCACTAGCTTGTGTGGATGTCTGTCAGGGTAGTGTAATAGTTCGGTCGGTGGGATAGGCGTGTACCACGATCCATTGCTTCCTCTTCTTAAGAACGGAGACACGAGGCTGATGTCGTCATCGAAGTCATCGGCGTCGTGGCTGATAGGTGGTTGTGGTGATGGTGGTTGTGGTGGTGGTGGTGATGGTGGAGTGATTGGGCGAGGGGGTCACTCCGTGATATGGGAGCGACCGAGCATACCGGCTTTGCTGCTGCTGCTGCTGCTGACAGGGCCGTTCTTGTAGGCAGTTGGATCTTCAGTACTCTATGAAATAAACCACAATACATGTACGCGTGCGTGCTTACAACACTTTTCAAAATAAGGCGCATACGCACTTAACACATACTGCCTAGTCTACCATTATTATACAACATATCGCGCATGCGCACTTCACACTAATACCGTTATTTTACTCAATTACATGCATGCATACTTAACACATCCGAGGCATTTGTTTTCAAAAAAAATTACCGGTCACGTCAGTACATTCATCGTCAAATGTGTCTGTACATCAAATTTCTCTAATATCACTTCACCGCACGATTCCCTACCCCACACTGAACATATACAACGTTTATTTTCATGCTTTCAGCTTTTCGTTTATTTTTTTTGAAAATGCATTGTTCTCCGTTCACATTCCAATCGCGATAAGTCACGCGCTACAGATTACAAAATTACGCACATGCGCACTTAATACATACTGCCTAGTCTACCGAGGAATTTGTTTTAGGAAAAAAGTTAGCGATCACGTACGTACGTTCATCGAGAAATGTCTCTTTACATCGAATTTCTCTAATATCACTGCACCACACGTTTCCTGACCCCAAACTAATCGTGTGCAACGTTTATTTTCATGCTTTTAACTTTTCGTTTATTGTTTTTAAAAATCCATTGTTCTCCGTTCACATTCCGATCACGATAAGCCGTAGTGTCATGCGCCACCGCTGTGTTTGACGTTGCGCGCTAACGCGCGCTCATTGCTCATTCACCATTTTTCAGTCAAACACTCCTGATCGGTTTACAACCTCTCATCGATTTGCCACAATGAACAACGCATCATCGTTAAACAATTGTAAGCACGCATGCATCATTTTATTTTACCGTTTAAACAATTGTAAGTACATGTCTCATTTTATTTTACCATTTAAACAATTGTAAGTACGCATGCATGTCTCATTTTATTTTACCATTTAAACAATTGTAATGCATAGTTCTCATTTTATTTTACCATTTATACAATTGTAAGTACGCATGCATGTCTCATTTTATTTTACCATTTAAACAAATGTAATGCATAGTTCTCATTTTATTTTACAATTTATACAATTGTAATGCATAGTTCTCATTTTACTTTACCATTTATACAATTGTAATGCATGGTTCTCATTACCACCCTTTGTTTAAAAATGTATTGTGGTTTTATTTCATAGACCGATCCAACTGCCTACAACCGTCACATCGACTAAACCAACATGCACGGTCGCACCTTCCATACACACGCCGCCTCCTACGCATCATGCCATCACGTCGACACCTAACAGCTACCACCACCACGACTCTGACGATGAAGACACGCCCGATCTTACAAGGGTGTTCTTGATAAAACAAGCCAACGGACTATACAAAACACCTATTCCACCCACTGAATTCTATCGACGCGATGGGTTTCACTCCCCCGATACAAGGAGACCCGTTGGTCGCGGACGCCTGCTGCGCTACAACACACAACAATAAATATTTAAGTCACTACTCACGTTTTCACGCGTCTGTTTCCAATGCATAAACACCCTACTACGATCAGTATCACCAACTGAACGTTAGTGTATTTATGCATTTGATTTCTATTGTAATTCCACGACTAGATGTATTTAAACGAACAACGCATTAGTTTCGTTTTAATCTTTCCACCAGAACGTTCACCGTTAGCCAGCTATGCTGTCATGCAGGGGTCATAGTCCAGTAGAGCAGCAGCCGGTCTTATCGCTGCAGCAACAGCCGGTCTTATCGCTGCTTACACAATAAATATTCCAGTCACTACTCACGTTTTCACGCGTCTGTATCCAGTGCATACACACCCTACATACCGTGTCACCAACTGTACGTTAGCGTATTTATGCATTTGGTTTCGTTGTAATTCCACAACTAGATGTATTTATTTATTTAAACGCATTGGTTTCGTTTTAATCAGAGCACTAGAACGCACAGCCTTAGCCAGCTATGCTGTCATGCAGGGGTCATAGGCCACTCCAGCAGCCGTAGCGCTTATCGCTGCTGTCAACATAGGGTACAGTGGGACATTCACATAGGGCTGACGGGGAGAATTCGCACACAGTGGTTTTATCGTGGTTATACATTTGCGCGATAAACGCATTATTGCTTACGTCAGCACACTCTAGGTACGGCGTTGATCGCTAGGGGACGAACTAAAAGGGTCTCTGCACTCACCGCTAGGTGGCATCTCTAGTGTACTTAGGGGGTAATCAATCATCCAATTAGTATCAAATTACAACGGTCATCAATCACGTTTTTTATAAGTAGGTTCCCGAAACTAATTAGTGTCAAAAAAAGCCTTTGATCTTTTTTTTTTAAGTAGGTGCCCGAAAACGATTAGTGGTCATTAAATTATTTTTTATAAGTAGGCGTTTGAGACCGTACGCCTCCTCGTCAGCACGCTCTAGGTACGGCGTTGATCACTAGGGGACGAACTAAAAGAGTCTCTGCACTCACCGCTAGGTGGCATCTCTAGTGTACTTAGGGGGTAATCAATCATCCAATTAGTATCAAATTACAACGGTCATCAATCACGTTTTTTATAAGTAGGTTCCCGAAACTAATTAGTGTCAAAAAAAGCCTTTGATCTTTTTTTTATAAGTAGGTTGCCGAAAACGTTTAGTGGTCATTAAATTATTTTTTATAAGTAGGGTTTTGAGACCGTACAGCGCCTCTATACTACTGGTGTGTATGTGTTTGTGTGTGTTTGTGGATGTGTGCGTGTGTGTTTGTGGATGTGTGTGAGTGTGTATGTGTGTGTGTGAGTGTGTATGTGTGTGTGTGTGCGTGCGTGTGCGTGCATTTGTGTGCGTGCGCGCGCGTGTGTGTATATATATTTATATATGTGTGTGTGTGTTGTGTGTGTGTGTGAGCGTGCGTGTGCATGTGTGTGTGTGTGCTCTGTTTCTCCGGACCATAGTTTCACGACAATAGCAGCTGGAATCTTGAAACAACAGCACTAAGTACTTAATTAAGTACTTGAGTAATCCATACTTTAGCCTTTGTTATCTATTTTTCCTACGAAAACTAATAATTTGTCACCGTTGAAGGAAAGCTAATCGACTGCCACATTCATACAGACAGCTGATTACTTAATGTAACATGTCGACCTATTTCATTCAATGGAAACAAGTATGTGCCTGTATTTTTTTATATTAACATCTTATAACCATCATCACTACACAGATACGTGTATTTCACATATATGTCTGGATTGTAATAATATTGTTGTGACCCGGTATAACGCACATTGGTCATCACTAGCGTCGTCGGATTCACGATTTTGAAAGTGTGAATCATTGTCTTTCTCACACAGTGTGCTACACAAGCAGAGGTATGTGCATTGCAAGTCCTTGCATTAGTAGGAACACATCTATGATGGACAGTCTCCTTTGCATTGGCATCGTACCATCTCAATGAAGGCCTGGCGTGTTGGAAGGATGTCAGTTGTGATTGGCGTCAGCTGTCCATCAACAGTTTTGTGGTAGCCATTCTGCAGTTGGTCTAAAAATCCCTGCTGAGCAATGCTGGCCTGGCCCCACACTCTAGCTTGCAAGAGTACTATGAATATGTGCTGGTTGAGCGCCCCAGTTGTGGGTTGTAACTTGTCACTCTCACCGTGTATTTACAGAAGATTTGCCATCGCAGTTCGGGAACGCGATTGATCTGGATACCCTTTGGAAAATAGCAGCGCATACGAATTTAGCCAAGGTAGACTGTCGATCTTCTGTCTTCTGAACCATGTAGCCTTGCCTATTCTTGCAAACTTCCCTGTATTGTCGGCCCCAGAGAAGGCATGGAATGCCAGCAATGCCTTGGTCCTTTCTGCACCGAGAGGTGTCCAGAATAGGTTAACAGGTAGCACGTCCAATGCTATCGAGATCTTCCTCGGCAGCAGATCATAATTAACTATGATCAGCACAATGACATCAGGGTCTGACGAGAAGAACATCAGCTCAACATCTTCCCTTGGGCTCCTTTGTGCTGCCAAGACAACCTGATATATCATTAAGGTGTCTGCTTCCTCATGGGTGTTTTCTTCAAAGTGAATATCCCCGTTGCTCCTTGTTCGCCCAGATGCTGACGTGATAACCAGCTTGGGTGAATCTCGGTTTTACTGTAGAGGTTTCTCATCCAGCTACTCTGTGAGATCACCTTTCGTCTGGTCATGGGATAGGAAACGGCTCTGATGATGTGTTTTATGCTGGTATCGTGTCGGACTAGATACTGGATTGGGTCATTCCCTCCACGTATCTTCTCCCTAGTTGTGCTCTTCAGTGAATCCACCTTGTGAGTGGCCAGAGTATCTTGTACTTTATTCGGTCCGTAGCAAAGAACAGCTCGCTCAATTCTTCTACTGCTTGAAGGTGGAGGTTTAGCTCTGCGTTACAGGATACTGCTGCAAAGAACAGGATCGTGTCCACTTCATGCAGGCACATCAGCAGGGATCTGAACATAGCATTATCGGATCTCTGTGGCTCCCACTCCTGGAACTTCTTCACGATATCATCGTCGGCCAAGACTTGGAGTAAATGGGTGTTGGCACGTTTCACGTACATATTCAGCCTTGGTGTGTTTGCACACCTCTGAGCAAGCATCTTCAATCTCAGTTGTTGCCTCCAGACACACGTTCTTCACACGGTCTTGAAGTGCCATCTCATACAGTGCCACATAACACCGTTTATGAGACTTTATAGACGGGATTATGGCGTTGTATTGATATTTTTCGTTACTCCATATATTTACCGTGCTAGTGCTGACGCCTAGCGTATTTGTAGACAACTAAGGATCTGCGCATGCGTCAGGTGTAGTCCATTCCGATTTTTCCGCTCCGCTGTTATCGATTATTTTCACGATTTCTAAACGTTTTTATTACTGTTAACCGTGTGAGGTACTATTTTAGACATACCAAAATATAATCCCATGATGATATATGCGATCAAATCACGCTAAGACACGATTTGACAAAGGTTTAGCCTTAGCTTCCATAACAACCAGTTCAAAAAAAGATGGCGAATCTGTAAACAACTTACACAAAGCGCGCCAAAACCAAATCGCCCCTAAAACACCCAAAAATCAGTCCATTCACACAAAGCTTACGTATTATACTGTTACAAATCCGGATTATACGCTGTCAGCAACTCACAAGAAATCAACAGCAAACACAATATACAATACAACAAACTGTCTACTAACTGGCAAATTTTATTACTGTCTTTTACATCTACTATGATCTTACTACTGTGATTTTATATTAGCTGTGATATATAACTTAATCATAAAAACAATACCAACATCTATAGTGGAATATATTCTCTTGTTTTTGCTTTTGTTTAACTGCATGAACATCACTGTAGAAGCAAAGCAGCGTGTGTAATAGCTGCTCTTCTGATGGTGCCACCCAAAATGGGCACACCAGTGGTAGTTCTGATTAGCATCATTGTTGCATTCGTATCCAAATTCCCGATACACCTGGACCATACCCGATCCACGGACGATCCAAATGGTCTGCTAACATATGACAGGTCTTGCTGGACTGACACAAGTATTAGACTGGCACTAGCTTTCACCAGAGACTCCCGTAACAAGTACCACACCAAACTGGCTTATGCAATCCCTACATCGGGACACAAAACATGTTATCTTGTCCTACTAATCCTCTGTGGGGACATCCAAACAAACCCCGGCCCAGTCAAACACCCCTGTGGATTTTGTAAAAAGCCTGTTGCTTCAAATCACCGAGCAGTCTGCTGCGACCGGTGCAACCAATGGGTACACATTAAATGTTGTGACATAAGTCCAGATCAATATAATCTCCTCTGTAACAGTTCCTGTTCCTGGCACTGCATGAAATGCGACCATCCTAACTACAGTCATTCCTTCTTTCAAGACCACTTATTGGAATGTTCTCACAATAGATATAACCGCCTTAGTGACACAGACCAAACTAACCAAAACAATTACCCCCACACACAGATCTCTCAAACAAACACGAGTGGTACATCCCAAACCTGGGATCCAACCTTTGAACCAAACCCTCAAAATGCATCAACCCCTGAACGTCGTAGGAAAACCAAACGTAACACACTTAGCGGAATTTTAATCAATACCAACAGTGTCAAAAGCATCGCAAAGACAACCCAATTAAAAACAACTATTCAGTCAAATAATCCTGACATCATATTCCTAGTCGAAACCAAAATTGACGAAATCTACCCTACCTATTCGTTCCTACCATCTAACTATAACGCCATCCGAAAGGACAGAAACATCCATGGTGGTGGAGTTCTCATAGCCTTCCGCGATGACATTGTAGCAGAACCACTTACAAAATTAAACTCAAGCTGTGAAATAGTATGGACAAAAATCCATTTCACACGAAACAAATCCATATACTTTGCATCCTACTACCGACCCCCCAGTGACCACCTTCAATCCCTTGAAGCTCTCCACGAATCCCTAACAAAACTGTACATATCACATCAAACTTCTCCTAATGTAGTTATAGCAGGTGACTTCAACCTTCCTGATATTAACTGGGGCAAGCAGCAAACCACTGACAACAGAATTGCCAGCAAGCATAACAAACTGCTAGAAATAATTAGAGAATTTGGATTACAAAACATGGTCAACGATCCCACACGAGTTGATTCCGGCAATATCCTTGACCTCGTACTCACTTCTAATTAATCGATAATTGCTAACACTCACACCACTCCCGGCATGAGTGATCATGAAGCTGTGACCTTTAACGTAAACCTAAATCTAATCCGTAACAGTAAACCACCACACAAAGTGTTCCAATATAAATCTGCAAACTGGGATAAGCTTAAAGATGACAACTAACAACAACATACTTTGACACGAACCCAAATTCAACACATGTCAACACAAATTGGAACTTTTTCAGGAATAATCTTACATCATTAGTCAACAATAATATTCCCAGCCGCAACACCAAAGCAAAACCCCACCTCCCCTGGATAACACGTGAAATAATAAGAATGCAAAGAAAACGCAACAAAAGCCATACAAAAGCAAAACAAACTGGACGTAATAGTGACTGGGAAAGGTTTAGGCAACTCCGAAAACAAGCAACTAAAGCTGCAACCAAATCCTACTCAGATATCTAAACAATCACATTGGAGACAGCCTAAAAACAAACCCAAAACAATTCTGCTCATTCATTAAACCAAACAAACGAGAATACATTGGCAACACTATACTGCAAGCAAATGACCAACCAATCACAAATGATCACGACAAAGCAAATACACTTAACAACCAATTTAGCTCCGTGTTTACTCAAGAAATCTACCCCATCCCCCAACTAGCTCCATCCATCTATCCCGATATGCCCTCCCTCGAAATCGGGATAGACGGAGTAATTAAGCAACTGAAAAACCTAAACCAAAATAAAGCTACAGGCCACGACGAACTCCCAGCCAGAGTCCTTAAAGAGACTGCAGTGGAAATTGCCCCTATCATCACACACATTTTCCAGCAGTCATACAACACTTGCAAACTCCCAGATGACTGGCTCCAAGCACTAGTAACACCAACACACACAAAAGTCACCAATCAGACCCTGCTAATTATAGACCAATCTCGTTAACATGCATTCTCTGCAAAGTTATGGAGCACATCATTCTAAGCAACATGTGGAAACACTTACACAAACACAACACCATCCTCCACTTCCAACATGGATTCCAACCAGGTCTGTCTGCCATCCTACTCGATTTCGCCAAAGCCTTCGACAAAGCCCCCATAAACGCCTCCTATCCAAATTAACTTTCTATGGAATAACTGGAAACACACAAAACTGGATCAAATCGTTTCTATCCAATCGCAAACCGAGAGTCTCAGTCAATGGAGCCCTGTCGGACAGAACAAATGTTACATCTGGTGTACCACAGGGCTCAGTCCTAGGACTTGTCCTAATTTTACTCTACATAAACGACATAACCGAAAATGTCCAATCTTCCGTACGTCTCTTTGCAGACGACAGCATTATATATCGCAAAATCACATCCGAAACCGACCACGAAACTTTGATCAAACTCCAAACATGGTCTAATAAATGGCAGATGGAATTTAACATATATAAATGTGTGCATCTCCCAGTAACAAACAAAACCAAACCCAGACTACATTCATATTCACACTTTGGCATACCACTCTCTACCGCTTCTATTCTCACATATCTTGGAATACAATTATTTTCTAAACTAACCTGGGCTAACCATATCACTGACATAGCTTCCAAATCTTAAAAAGTCCTAGGCATGATCAAACGAACCCTCGGACCATGCAAACCTGAAGTAAAAGAAACAGCCTATAACATGCTAATTTGACCAAAACTCGAATATGCCTCTCCCATATGGAACCCACACACTGCAACCCAAATTAAACACCTTGAAAGAGTACAACACTGTGCTGCCAGATTTGTCAGAAATGACCACAGACGCCAAACAAACGCAGCAGACCTAATAGCGACCCTTCGATGGTCAACTCTTGAACGACGACGCATTATGAAACAAGCCATGACATTTTACAAAATATTAAATAACATAATCAACATCACACCCCCACCAGGTCTACTAACACAGTCAAAAAACCGTGGCCACTACGTAGCCCCTAGGTGCCGCATCAATGCAGCAGTGTTCTCTTTCTACCCTCAAGCAGTTCGAATCTGGAATATGATTCCACCACCGATTACTGAACTAGAAAGCCCCATAGCGTTTAAAACAGCGATCACGATCCTCCCTTTCACCACACCCAATCATCTAAAGTGCCTATAAAATAAACAAACAAACTACCCACAATGCATGCGCACAAACAAGCACCATACAACTCCTGCGTTAGCTCAAGTTTGGGCTGTTTGGAATAAATCACCTAAGACCTAAGGTGACTCCAGCGGATGATTGAGAACTAACGTCGGTATGCCGAAATCCCGCGTGATACAAATGATCCAATAGACGGCGATGTTTAACAGGCTGAGATTTCGGTTCTGATTTGACGTCTAAATTTTGTGACGAAAAAAAGTCGCTTTTGTTTAAGTTTTGTGTGTTTTTACACCAGTAATGTTTGCGGTAAATGTCGGTTTATCTATACAGTGTATGTTGTTGCTATTTTGTTCGTAATCCGTTTGATTTTTCACGGCTGTCATTCGTTTATTTGTTCCAGCAGCAGAATGTTCCTGACACTAACAATGACATGAGTCGAGTGACTGAAGAAAGCTAGGCATAGCCTAGATTTACGATGACAGCTGCTCAAGTTCCACATTCTCGAGATGTCATCCTCATCAATGAAGTCTAATAATGTTTATTAGGATTACGGTTCACAATTCTGTTTCGCATACATTTAATATACTTTGATTTATTTTGCAGTTTTCCTCTGTTTCGACTTGATTGGTCACCTCAAGATCTTATTCTGGAAGTAAACTACTTAGTTTGAACTTTTGTTGACCCCTAGCTTGGCATTGACCTTTCAACAGCCGGCGAGCTTTGGTGTTTACCGCTGGCAGTCTGATACATTTTAGGCTTCAGGGCAATTTAGTTGACGATTGTCAGGGGTTTCCCATGCGGTCTGGTTGTATACATTATGGGTTGTGCAATTTTTTTTTTTTTTTATTAGCAGTGGGTTCTTTATAAATCCCATTTTGTGCTATTTCTATAGCATATTTGATGTATATTACATTTTATGCTATCCAATATAGCATATTTTATTTCCTTTGTGTGGTGATATTTGCATAGCATTTATGATACTGGCGCACAGTTTGCCATATGTTTATTTTGTTTTATCATTACAATTGGTAACATTTGTCGGGAATAATTTCTTTTAAATTGCAGATAATTTTCTTTTGTAATTATCACTATGAACGTTCACTTTCATAAATTGTTGCACAAACTTCATAAACCATATTCATATATATTGACATTTTGGCACAAATTAACTGTCACTTGGACATTGAACAGAGAGAAGAAATCACTTAAACTTCGTCACTGCTTATCAGTGGCCATAGCCTTGGCTTGTAGTAAACAATGTGGCTACTACAACGCTGTGCCGGATGCCGCGACTGAACTCGAGTGCATCATCACGGCTCGTATTACCGACTCTCTAGCCGACATTGTCAAGCTGTCGGTGCAGTAGGGTCTTCGCAATAACCAGCCTCAACTTCTATCAGCAGTGGCCAGCATATCAGGGGTTGAAGGTCAGGAGCCTCACCCCTGTGTCGTTGATGTCGGATTGGGACTTGTAGAGTCTGAGGGTCAGGAGCCCCAGTCTGCAGGTATTCTTTCCGACACATCTAATCCTATGTTAAATGTTGTCACATCGTTTGCACAAAATCAAAACACCCCCCTCTCTTCCATTCGCTCAGCCTTCAGTTGTTCAAGCCAAAATTTATTCAGAGGTTGCAGCTGGCCGAGTGCAAAGTCCTTTTCCATCCGCACCCATGCCTCATCTTGTATTATCATCAATTGGTTTGGTCCCCAGCAAAATTTCTGGTAAGTTCAGGCTTATTCATCACTTATCATTTCCCCCACAGCATCAGTCAATGATGGCATCCCTGATGAATCACCTCGAGTACATTATACAACTATTGATGAAGCAATTGCAATGATCAGTTTACTAGGGCGAGGTTGTTTTATGTGCAAAACTGACATTGAAAAGGAATTCAGGATTATGCCAATTGCACCACGAGAACATTATTGGACTCTGTTATGTTGACACCTATCTGCTGATAGGGCTTAAATATGGCTGTAACATTTTAGTGGACTCTGTTGTGTTGACACCTGTCTGTCGATGGGGCTTAAATCTAGCTGTAACATTTTAATGGACTCTAGTATGTTGACACCTCTCTGCCGATGGGGCTTAAATCTAGCTGTAACATTTTAATGGACTCTACTAAATTGACACCTGTCTGCCGATGGGGCTGTAACATTTTTGAAATTTTCAGTTCAGCACTTGAACTTGTTGTTCGGCAACAACTGCGTATTCCTTACATTTTATACATGTTGGATGACTTCATGATATTATCGCGCTCGGAAGAAATGTGTCGATCACAATTACTTTCTTTTTTAGATTTGTGTAAACATATAGGAGTACCTTTGTACAAAGAAAAGACTTTCCAGCTTTCTACTACTCTAACATTTCTAGGCATTGAACGTGATACTCTTGCGTTCCAAGCTCGTCTGCCCCTGGATAAGCTAAATAAATGTAAGGCTTTCATTGATGATGCGTTTACAAAGAAAAAAATAACTTTAAAACAATTACAACAAATTACCGGTTTGTTACAGTTTGCATGTTTTGTAGTAATTTCTACAATTTTTACGGCGTTTATTCAGTCTTTGCATTGGGCTTACGAAACCCTACCAACATGTGAGAATTTCAGCAGAGGCACGCAAAGATTTGCTGACATGAAAATTGTTCTTGACTGCTTTCAATGGGACAGGTATTTTCAAGTACGATCCATGGGTTGCAGCAGAATGTCTGCATTTATTCACAGATCCAAGTGGTTCGGGTTATGGCGCTGTCTTTGGCTCACATTGGTTATTCGGTGATTGGCCTGTGATTTGGAAAATTCAGCACATCTCCTTCCTTGAGCTTTTCTTCATCATGATCAGCATACATATCTGGACCCCACAACTGCTTAATAAACGTATAATAATTAACACAGACAACCAGGCTTTGGAACATGTGATTAATAACTCCACGTCCAAAAATGCTAATATTATGACTCTTGTCAGGAAAGTGGTAACCACGTGTATGCATTTCAATGTGCATATATATGCCAAACATCTACCAGGAAAGTCGAACACGCTAGTAGATCTTCTCTCTCGCTTACAGGTTATCAAGTTCCGAGAACAGGCGCCTGGGTCCTATCGCCTCCAAACTCCCATTCCAGAAACATGCTGCCAACGAATTGGTCCCTCACCTAATTCATCTAGTACAGCATTCTCTGGCACCATCAACAATACGAGGATATGAACATTCGCTCTCTTATTCCAGTGTTTTCTAACATGGTATCAGTTGTCGATTCACTTACCCGAGCCATCTATATTCGTGGCACTTTTTGTTGCTTATCGTCACCAACAACAATATGCATACAGAACAATTGTGTCCACGTTATCAGCAGTATCGTATCTTCATCGATGTTACAACCTTCCTGAGCCTAATGGAAGTTTTCTGGTTAAGAATTATTTGCGAGGAATTAATAATTTAGGAGCAGTCCCAGATGCCAGGATGCCAATTTCTTTACAATTCTTACATAAACTCTGTGCATCAGTTCAGCACATCTGTACTTCACCTTGGTTACAAGCGCTTTTCCAAGCTATGTATCTTGTTGCATTTTTTGCTTTTCTCAGGGTAGGGGAAATGACACTGTCTCACGAAAGAGAACAGAATATCTTACAGCTCAATAATGTTGTTTTTTATCCTACTGTTAAGGCCATGTTTATCATATTTCAGTGTTATAAACATTACACGGGTCGGCCGCACAACATTGTAATACATGAACGTCCAGGTAACCACTGTCCAAATTAGATATATGGGTAGATGGAAATCTGATGCTTTCCTGTCTGCTTTAATGCTGTGGCTGCCACCATCTGCTTTGTAGATGGTTTGGGGCCGGTGGCACCCACATTTGGTTGCTTATTAGGTTAATATTCAGGATTAGCATGGTTGGACTTAATTCAACCTGTAGTAGAATGTCTAGTCGTTAAAATGAAAATGTGGGACTAGTCACTAGGTTTTGTTTGTATTTCTTGATGACACTAATTAAACAGCAGCCAAGTCCAGTATTTCCATCATCTTTTTGTTGTATCAATTTATCATGTATATTTTACATGTAAATTCAGCGACATAAAACACCGTTTATGAGACTTTATAGACGGGTTTATGGCGTTGTATTTATATTTCTTGTTACTCCATATATTTACCCTCATATATTTGTTGTAATGCTGACGCCTAGCGTATTTGTTGACAACTAAGGTGACCCAAGCGGATGTTTCAGAACTAACGTCGGTATGCCGAAATCCCGCATGACACAAATGATCCAATAGACGGCGATGTTTACCAGGCTAATATTTCGGTTCTGCGAGTCATTTGACGTTTCTATTTTACGAAGAAAAAACCCTCCCTCCATCCCATTCTGTTTAGTTCATTGTGTTTTAATTGCACTGGTTCATTTAGGTGCCAAGAGGCAGTAGAACTAATTACGAATTCACATTGATGCATTTTTTTACTCATCATGCGCTTAAAGTCATAATACAAATATATTATACTGGTTATCACATGTTTTGTGACATTTGAGTAGTGCTATTACGTATTTGTATGTGACATATTCATGTTTCTGTTTTGGCTGTTTTTTTTATTGCAATTTTTCTGTTGTTTGACCTCGGCAGACCACAACACCACTAGTGGTACATTTTATTACAATTTACAGTAGCATATTGTCTAGTTGTTGGCCGGTGGCACCCACATTTGGTTGCTTTTTAGGTTTATATTCAGGATTAGCATGGTTGGACTTAATTCAACCTTCGTTGAAATGCAACTGTGGGACTATTCACTAGGTTTTCTTCGTATTTCTTGATAACAGTAAGTAAACAGCAGCCAAGGCCAGTATTTCCATCATCTGGTTGTTGTTTCAGTTGATCATGTACATTTTACATGAAAATTCAGCGACATAAATATGTATATATATATATATACATACATACATATATACACACATGCATACATACGTACATACGTACACACGTACACACACACACACACACACACACACACACACTTACACACACATACATACATACATACATACATACATACATACATACATACATACATACATACATACATACATACATACATACATACATACATACATACATACATACATACATACATACATACATACATATATACATACATACATACATACTGTCAAGATGCGCCTGGTGAAACGAACTTTGATATATAATTCGGTTTCAGGGATAGTGTAACTTAATAAAACATCTATGCAAGGTACAGGTTTTCAACACTTATTCACCCCACCAAATAACACAACTATCAGTATACCTACATTTCTAGAGGGAGGCTCGTCAGCCTCCTATTCACTCTTATCATAGAACGAAATGACATCCCTGCTAACACTCAACCGCATATGGTGACGTCCTACCACCCTCTCCAACACGGACGTCAACTTTACACTCTTCCGACGGTCTGAAACATTTAGAACGCAAAGCAGCTCTGACCGAGTGAGCTTTTTTCTTCTCGCTGGAATTCAGTCATGTCTCAGTTATCATCTAGCCGCTTACTACTTCGCGATAGGTCCATCGTTCGCACGAACGAGCACGAAGTTTTAGATGGCTGTCGCACCGGTCCGACACTACATTAAATATTGACTACAATAATAAAATATTCCTATTCGATGGTATGTGCTATACATCCTTCATAGAATAGTATATTTCAACAACACAAAACACAATCATAATACCTATATCTATATATTTATATATATATATATATATATATATATATATATACATATATACCCATACGTTCAACGTATACATATCAGAGCAAAATATTTAATATGTCTTCATAAAATAATCCCATCACCAAACGTATTCTAAGTCTTATCAACCTATACACCCGTGAATATCATCCTTGACAACCATAATGCAATCTACGTTCGATCATCGTTACTAAATAACAACCGCATAGCTGAGCGATGATTTGCTATCCCGTATAAACTCCGCGGCATCAATACCGTCGCGCTGTCCCAGGTTCGTTTATTCTCGACCAGACCCTTTGATAAATGTAACAATACAAAACTAAATAACTAAGACAATAATGTATAATCTAAAATTTACTCAGGTGTACACACAACATGTATTTTTACATACCTCCTATGTTCTCTTCTAGAATATAAACGAATACAAGATCTTTTCATCTACGAAACCGCTCGGTATGGCTTCGATAACCACACTATAATAATATCTCGTTACAGAGAAGACCAGGTTACTTCGTCCTTTCTGTGGATCACTCCGGACTGGGGTATTCTATCTCTCCAAAGCCTCAGTTAATGAACCATATACTTTCCATCTGCCATGTGATCACTCCTAATGCTGCAGCACACCATTGCAATACTTAAACCGCCCATTAGGTAATAAGAAAATCAACATGTACATACATTTTCATTATACCGACGCTATAAAATTATGCCATGTATATTTCCACCCGTGCCACAGTTCCAATACATGTAAACCTGCCTACAAGATATATATATGTATTTGCATGTTAGATTCAACTTTCCTACCTGTCTACCTTAACTATTATGTCATGCTTATCCGGTTCTCTGACCCTATGCTACATCCCCAGTGCATTCACCCTATTGCATAAACACTAGCCAGCCGTCAATAGCCGTACAGAGTGATCGCATTTGTAGTCTTTCACAATCGGCACCAACCTATGTTAAGTTATTAACACAATATCGTGACACATACATACGTACATATACATGCATGCATGCATAGATGCATGGATGCATGCATGCATACGTATGCATCCATACATACATATGTACGTACGTACGTACATACATACATACGTACGTACATACGTGCATACGTTCATACATACATACGTGCATACGTACATACGTAAATACGTACATACATGCGCAATACTATTAGACAACACAGATGCGCGCCGACTTAGGCAACAATAGACCTTTCTATGAGTTAGTATGTTTAGTGTATAGCCTATTTCGCCAAATCCCGGTCACTCAATGATCATCTGATGGCTGAAACGTGCTGACAGACAAGGAACAGATCATGCATTGAAAGACTGAGCACTATGGAAATATATATTTCGTGACAAGCGCCTGGCGCAAGAAACCTTCGTAGCAAACATTTAATAGCAAGGTGTGATGTTGGCTATCCCAATAAAAAAGTCAGTTGTTCGATGGAACTGTTGAAGTGCCCCATAGCTCCGGGCATCAACTGCATTCTGGTATAGGTATACAAGCTAGTAGGAGACATTCTTCCGGAGACGCTCACGGACCTGTTCTCGCCGTGTTGGGAGAAGTGAGTGTGCCAGAGGACATGCGGGATGTTGTCATTGTCTCCTTGTACAAGAACAAGTGGGAAGTCTGAATGTTTGAACTAAATATGTATCACCCTATTGTCCATAGCAGCCAAACTACAAGCCCGTGAAGTATTGGACAAACTCGTCAAAACCATTACAGCGGGAAACCTCCCGAAAAGCAATGGCAGGGAAACTACTAGCCCGTGTTGTCTTGGACAGACTAGTCAAAGCCATTTAAACGGAAAACCAGAACACCATTATCAGACATCTCCTCACCATATCTGATGAGTTATCATACTTTGGAAATGCCATATTAAATTATTATGTAACAGCAACCAAAGATGTTGCAACAGCCTAGGTAAAGCCAACTTCTCATTCGGTCGCGTGCAGAAATGTGTATGGCACGACCAAGCACTGCGTCTGTCAACAAACATATAATGTATAAAAGGCAGTCGTCCCTACTTTTATGTATGGGGCAGAGGCGTGGGTCCTCTGCAGAAAGAAAACACAACTGCTTGAACGGTACAATCAGCGACGTCTGCATTATATCGTGGACATTTGTGTCTCCAACTTTGAGGTCATGGGAAAGACAAATCTCCAGACCATCATGGATGACACGAGAATGCCAAAAACTTCGCCAGGGCAAGCGATACAGAGGAGCTCGCCGCATGAGCTACAAGGACCAGCTGAAGCGACAATTCACACGGCAAATGTGGACCATAAAGGCCGGTAACAGCTAGCAGCAAACATAGACAACTGAAGAGCGACTATCAGAAGAGAAGCCCATGATTTTGAACGTAGGCGGAGGGAATAATCATCAGGCCAAGGCTACGTTTCACCAACAAATCAGGATATGCATATACAGCCACCAGACGGCGTGCCGCCGTCAGCAGGACATACAAATTCCTACTGATATTTGCAAGCAAACGAATCTGCCATCATTATAATTATGGATGCATGTTTACAACTCCTCTCAAATGAACAGATTAGCAAAGAAGTGAAATGTAAAACGTTTTGGGCAGTCATTATGAGGGGATATTTATTGTTTTATTAAATTAATTATTTGTTTTACATATGCCGTTGTTATTCACATTTATAATTCATAATGGAAGTCAGTTTATTTGTTATTTGAATGATCGTCATATTATTCATATATGGCGTTTATTTACTGTTTGATGTAATACCTAAATGTTTTATATATGTTGTCACAATAAGACGATCTGTAAATTGTATTTCCTTCCGCAACTATACACCGACACAAGAGGCAATTGTGCACAATCTGTTGAATGAATTTATGTTAACAATAATGCTATTGTGTTCGTGTTGTCTTCGGGTTTTTCCTATCTTCCATTCTGATAACATTATGTAAAGTGAGACATGCCATCGCGTTATTTAATGTATATAGTCAGGATAATGTAATTACGTTTGGCAACGAAAGTCGACATTATGTTTTTTGTAACACCGCCTTTTCGAGTAGATTATTATTATTGAATTGATGGAAAATTAAATGCGTATGCTCTATATACATGACTTATATGTATTATATATAATTTCTAAAAAAATATTATCTAAATTATAAAAAAGGTAATATAACCAGCGAAGGAGAGAGCTAAACAATGTGTACTTGAGATGATAGTGAAATAAAATCAGTTCCAGGAACAATACAAATTAAAAACATTAGTATTTGTAAACTGCATGAGGCCAAAATCAAATTTGAGAAGAATACAGCTGGTTTTGTTTTATATTTGATAATATTCGCGTTCACGTGTCCAATAGACGACGCATCTGACATTATGGTCTCACTAACACATCTGAATGTTTTGCTAACTGGTTCCTCTTGGTGAAACCAGATGCTGACTTATCACATAACTAATGACGCAGACGTTCATGTTAATTATTCGTTGATATGTTTAAGTAAAGTTACGCCCAATCTGCGTATTCAGCTGCCATAATATGACTAATTACCACAGTCTACGTGTGCAAATCGTTATTGTAAAACCGCCATTAATATGTAATTATCATACAAAAAGTAAAGGTAGTTTATTACTTCCATTATTAATAATTATTTTAATCATCATCATTGTGCAGTGTCTCCTGGTTGGGCGAATACCTCAGCATGTCGTTTCGATATCTGCCTGTCTTGCGCTATCCTCTGCCAGATGGTGCCTTTTCAGTACACGTCTTGTTCGTCTATCCACCGTCTCGCCTGTCTTCCTATAGATCGTTTCCATTCGTAAGATCTCGGGTAGCAAGTTTATTTTTCCCAAACAAGATAGATAGGCAAATATCTCCGCAGCGCCCATTGCCTGTTGGCCTGACCCCTGACACAGTGATCCAAGTGCTTGGTAGAAAGTGTAAACAACGATGCATCGAGCTCACCGTATGCGTCCAAATATGTTGATTGTCAATAATCGAGCGAAGCAGTAATTATTGTAACGTTGCTTTTATGGGGTACTATGCGGACATATATTGGCTTCATCCAGATTTTTTAATTGTAATTCAACAATTGTAGTGCGAAATGTGCAACACTAGTGGATAATATTTGTGATCAGAATCATGAATCGTGCACTCGACGAAACGTGGCAACTGCAGTATTCATTGTTATAATTGACATTGTTATTGAGTCGTAAGTTACCGTTGGTGCATCTCGAGTGCACGCATTACTACTAAATGAATGCATTTATTTAGACAAACGTCTAAAATGCTGTCGTGCCATTTAAAACTTTTGAATGTTCCTTCCCTCCAAACCTACTTGCAAGGTAAGAATAGGTAAACAATAAAGCCTTGTGTTTTGTTAAATAATGTGTCCCTACACATTTAAGTGCTAAAATTATTATGAAGAAATGCTCTTAAGTATATTATATAATTACAACAACAAATCTTATCATTGTAATTGTTTTTGTGGGTAATGTATATTTATTAGGCACTGCATAATTATTATTATGATTATATGTTAGAAAAGTGAAACCACTGTTATCGTGTTGTGGCTATTGGGGTATAGTATGTCAATATATACTTTAAAATTAAAATCTTTCTAGTAATCCACTGGCCTTGTTCACTGTACTAACATTATGGAAGTAGTCACTCACTTATTCTAGTAATCCACTGGCCTTGTTCACTGTACTAACATTATGGAAGTAGCCACTTGCTTATTCTAGTAATCCACTGGCCTTGTTCACTGTACTAACATTATGGAAGTAGTCACTCGCTTATTCTAGTAATCCACTGGCCTTGTTCACTGTACTAACATTATGGAAGTATTCACTCACTTACTCTAGTAATCCACTGGCCTTGTTCACTGTACTAACATTATGGAAGTAGCCACTCACT
>JAHLWY010001322.1:0-22657 GCA_020002185.1 Paraescarpia echinospica | reverse complement strand
TGGTGTTGTAAAAATGATCGTTCAACAATACATTGGAAGATTACGATGTCGTATAGTCATATGCTAAGCCGGGCATCACGGAGAAGATTTGTTTTAATGGAATCTACTTAAGATATTTACAAAACAAAAAGAAAAACGTACAAAACATGGTTGAAAAATGACAAGAGACTTCCCAAACAAACAACGATGACAGATCCGCGTTTGATTTAAACCATCGTGTTGAATGACAGTTTGAGGATATTTATGGCTGAGCATGGCGTTTAATCCAAATCTGTCGTCACAATGAAAGAAGAAATTTCCTGAAAATCTAAATCGCGTAATTTTTACCAGCGATATTCTGAGAAATAACTCGGTTATTAAGATTCAGGTACACATGGATTTGTCATGTCGTATCGAATACCAGTTCGAATATCAGTTCTGAACACTGTTACCAATTATATTTCAACAGTATTTACTCGTAGGGTTGGATTTAAATAGGTTTTTTTTGTAATTGTTGTGAGGAAACAATATCTACACAAGACTACTCCAGAGATCTTTCGGAAAACATGCTGTATGCTCCAGGGTGGGTCCATATGCATTATCCATGCGAAAGGATTAAACAGCTTGATGCAAAACAATACAAACGCAGCAATGACAGTAGTGTCGTATGCAAGCAACTATTCAGTAGCATCAAACCATCACATTTGGTACACGGCGGTAAGACAACTCCCTTAGTTAGTTGGTTAAAATGTCGACAATCTTCCAGATTGAAAGTCATATTTAGCATACTCCGCCCCATTGTTGTGGGCCAAAATTATCACTATCTAAAAAGTAAAGATAAGTTCTCATATAGCGCAGCATCCAGTCAACAGGACTGCTCAAACCATCTCGACTTCTCTCGGAACTATCTACCCAAAATGTGCTTCCTTGTTATTATTGTTATTATTCAAATTATTATTATTATTATGGTATGCAGCAGTGGTTTGAACTTTGACGCGGTACGTGTAAATGACCTGTAATGACATCCATCGTAGTACTATTTAATAGGCCGGCTTTCTCTCACATTTCGTGCGCTTTGTGCAATGTTGACAGTAATGTGAACGTCCCTTCAATGCCATCACCATAAGCACACATCTCCGTCTCGGATTTTGTCTGTGTTAATTGGTGCTGCCATCTAGCGAATGTAGGCGATACTAACCACAGCGATAATTTCGCGCTAGAAAGCAGTTCTTATTTTAGTACAATTATAAATAAACCTAACTATTCTAGTTATCAACTGAATTGACCTTCCCTTCTATGAAAGCTCGGCTCTTCGATGATAAACAACCCTGACCAATTCCTCTGTCCTTACTAAGCAGCTACTAGTCATACACGGCCAAATTATACGACAGTATCCGCCCTCTTGGTCGAACCGCTTCATGAAATAAAACCTAGCCATGCGTGTCGGATCATAACGGTGCACGCGTCACTCGACCCATCCTAGTTTGGGAGCAGGATACGAATTAATTAATGATGTCGGAATATGACATTTCACACACGCAAACGCAAAGTTTCGTTCACACAAACCTGCACGCTTCGTACGTGTACATGCATAAGCGCACACGCATACTCACACGTAAGCACACACACGCACGCACGCACACACACACACTCACACACACACACACACACACACACACACACACACACACACACACACACACACACACACACACACACACACACACACACACACACACACACACTCACACACGTGCGCACCGTTGGCCGTATCGTCACTTTTCCGTGTTGCCCCACAACCGGATGTGTGATGCGTGCAGCTAGACAGGCGTGGTTACATTTCATCTGAATGAAAGGTATTCCAAGTGAAACGTTTTTATAACGATTAGTGTCACGGTGCGGTCTCAAACCACAACAACTCAAAACAAGTGGATGACTATTTGGTTAACCCACACATACTGCAGTTTTTTTCTGCTTTTGCGTCTTTCTTGAAACCAGGAGTGTCAATATTAGTCTCGACTCAAGCAACAACATTTTAAGTTTTGTGAAAAAGATCGTTCAGAAATACTTTTGAAGATCACGAAGGTATACAGTCATGTATTTAGTTGAGCATCATAACAAAATCGTTAAAAATGCACCCCAATAAATTACAGATATGACGTCAATATAATAGATCCGCGTTTTTCTAAGCCACCATGTTGAATGACAATTTGACGATATGTATTTTTATATATGGCTGAATATTGCCAGAGGTGCAACATTTCTTACGGGTTTAACACGAATATGTCCTCACAGTGAAAGGACTTTCCAGAAAATCGAAGTAATGCAATTTTAACAAGCGATATTCTAAGAAACTTGTACACTTCAATAGTATTCATTTGCAGACATGGTCACGAGTGATGGACTTAGATATGCTGTTGAATATTTTTCGCCGCTGCACAGCCGTAACTTCAGCTTCTTCTCGCTATCTCGCGATGTATCGGCTCGACTCATGACATCGGAGGGGGGGTGTACTGTTGCTGAATTTTTTTTCCGCTGCGCCGCCGTAACTTCAGTAACGAGGCACGCCACTGTAGCTTAGCACTTAGCGCGGCCTAATTCAAAAGGTCTAGGGGGTGCGTACTCCCATCCCCCCCGTAAACCCGCCTTTGATTAATCTATGCAACAGTGTGTTGACGTGTTATGTGGAAACGAGCTGTAAAGTCATCTGTATTGTAAAACAATATCGTTATCTCAATTTTTTTCTGTTTGTTTGTTTGTGGATCCATATCTCCGTTGGTTTTGCATGTATGGGGCTAACATGTTGTGTGCCATCTAGCGGGCCCACTGGGGTGGTTCGTAGATTTAGATTTTTTCAAAATTCATCCGGGGTGTGGGTATCTTGGGGAAGGTGACAATTTTAAAATTGTATTTGTCTCCGTCAGTTTTGCAAGTTTGGGACTGCACCTTTATGTGCTATTTAGCGGGCCCAATAGGGTGGTTCGTTTGTCTACCATTTCATATGCTTTGTGTAAATAATGTACATGTCGACAATAGAGTGAAAGATCCATTGACAGAGGCAATAAGCACATCATTCTTTCTGGGATTTTATCTCCGTAGTCTATGTAATTAGTGTTGCCATCTGACAATTATTGTAGGCGAGAGTAACAGCGATCATTTCATGCTTAAATGCAGTTATTTCATTAGAGTTATAGATAAACATAACGTTTCTAGTGGTCAAACTAAATTGACAATCCCGACTTTGAAACCTCAGTTCTACGACGTTAAAATTCAACGAAGGATTCTACCGGTCCCTATTATATTGCCAGCCCAAACCGCCAACCGCTTCATGCAATAAAACCCAGCCATCCGTGTAGTCGTCACGGAGTATGAATCACTCGACCCATCCTGATTTGGGGCAGGGTACGAATGAATTAATAATACACATCGCATACACAGACAGACAGACATACATACAGACAGACATACATACAGACAGACATACATACAGATAAACAGACAGACAGACAGATAGACAGAGAGACAGACAGACACACACACAGGCAGCCATACAGACAGACAAACAGACAGACAGACATACTGGCAGACAGACAGGCAGGCAGACAGACACACATACAGACATATATGTTTATTCATCCAATTGTACACTATTGTATAATAACAATGATAATAATAATCATGCACATTATAGTATAGCAGTAGCAATGTGAGCTTTCAAATGGGTGTCATATTGAATGTACAACTTGGATATGGGAGACTCACATTAATACTAATAAGTCGCTCTCGTAGGAGCCACCGTGGTAAATGGTCAATGAGTTTATTTAACGTCTATTTCAACTTGTATAAATTAATTCTTTTACTATAAAATAAGTGCGTTCCGTTTTCGCACCAGAGTTCAACCAATGTCTGGGTGTGCAAGTGCATTCTTTTGTATAATTTATATATTGGTGATGCAGATAGCGTAATGAAATGTTTATTCTTGGCTACATGTACATATATATATAGCAGTCGATAACAGAGCATACGCTTAAATAGTCTTTTATGATGTAATCTTTTGCGTAATGAATATATCCTTATAAGCTGTGTAAAAAGGTAAAAGTACGTTCTTATATAGCGCTTTACACTTTACTCCCTGGCAGACCTGTTAAATCATCAACGAATATATCTCGACTTCTCTGGGAAACATTCAGCCACGCTGCAATTAATGCGCGAAGATTATTCGTTCACAAATTCCCACCACTGTCTGCAGCCAGGTATTCATTCATACAGATGAGTGAACTGAAGCAATGTAGAGTAAACGAACGTGCTGAAGATTCGACACTGCTGTACAGGATTCGAACCCGGGTTCTCCCAGTCGAGAGTCAGAAGCTCTTACCGCTGCGCTACTGCGCTCCACGTGTGTGGTAGCTTTGTCCTTTATCATGTCTGGTGTATCGCGCACACACCCATGCACACGCGCACATACACAAATAACGCACATTCATCCGCACATACACACATACCTGAGCGAGACATATATACGCACACGAACGCACGCACATATGCATGCATTCACGAATGCACTCAGTTGGCCGCGTCGTCACTTTTCCGCGTTGCTTCATAATACGTAATAGATGTTACACAACGCAAAAGGTAGAGGTGCGGTCTCAAACTATTGCAAATCAGAACAATCTGTTAAATTTTTACAACTTTTCAACATATTTGTTATTACTGTTGACGAATGTAGTCAACAATATGTGCGAGTTTAGCAAGAGCGCTAATTGTGTCTTGAAAAAAACGTAACACCAACGGATCGTTCAGCAATACGCTGGTAGATCACAATGGAGTACAATCAGACTTAGCTGGGCATCACAGAGAAGATTTGTTTTGGTACTATTTTGGTACACGGTTGAGAAGTGCAAAACCTTTTTGGTTGATTTTAAGGTCGTTCCCCAACAAACGCAAGAGCCTCTACAAGAGGTCGTACGTGTTTTCATTCGGCTCGAACCTATGCATAATCAATGGAATACTTGTTTTCATAACTTGTCATACCCAATTTTCCCTAAAATAAAAATGATGCTCAAAAACATATTGTTTTCCAGATTAAACCAGAAAACCAGTCAACGTGTATACGAACAAAACGCATATGTTGCCGCAATACACTTGGTGTCATCTACGTTGTGCACCGATCTTGATTGAGACTGTGTAACCCTTTCGTTTCAATGCACATTTGTGCTCTTGGCTCCGAGGGTAGGCCCTATTGGAGACACACAAATATTTCATGTTGTACGTTGTACATTATCATAACAAACACATTTTACCCTCTTCAAACTGATGCTCCCCGAACTTGACATGGTACCAGTGAAAATAAAACACAACACAATGGTCGATGTTTCAGGAACTTTCGCGTAGCCGAAGCCCGGCATGAAGGGGCTGCAACAATGGGTGGGGTGTTGCCTGGTCGTTGTCATCGTCGGTGTGTGCTCAGTGGCTAGCGGTAAGTGAACGCGTTTTCACGTGTTGCTAAGCAATGTATTTTAGAAGCCTCGTCTTCAATTTATTTAGCCCATCGCGAATCACATGTTCAGATAGGAATTGGAATTGGAATAGCATAAATAACGTAGCATAGTCGAAGCTCTGCAAATAAGTGTGTCAGACTGGTTTAAAAAACATTGAAATAATTTATTTTGAAAGTTATATCAGGTTACCTGCAAACGTATATTGTGTCATGTGATGTTGATTCTTTGTATACAGAGTGAGAGTGACTTTGTATACAGAGTGAGAGTGACTTTGTATATACAGAGTGAGAGTGACTTTGTATACAGAGTGAGAGTGACTTTCTATACAGAGTGAGAGTGACTTTGAATACAGAATGAGAGTGACTTTGTATACAGAATGAGAGTGACTTTGTATACATTATAGGCATGGACAATTGACTTGAAAAGAAAGTTAATTAATTACATTATAATTAACTCGTAAATTCCCCAAATAAATTAAATTAAATTAACCTCACATAATTATGAGGTTAATTAAATTAAATTAACCTCTATTTTTGTCTTAATTATATTCAATTAACAATTAACTTAAATTAACATCAATGAAATTAATAGTGAACCTTAAGTCAAATAACAATAACTTTCTGTGGTAACATCTGGCAAAAAAAACATAGCAATTAATTGATTTGACAGTTTTAACACATTTAATAAGTGTTTCCTAAGAACACAAGAACATAATTATACATGGTACCATAAGAACTTCACTGTCTGGTTCAGATCATTTACTACACTAAAAAAATATGAAACACCTCCAGACTCCTACAGTTTGTATTGCATGGATTTGGATGGGTGATAAAAGTAATAAAAGTCAGTACTCTTACATAACACAGTATACTGCCAGGTAGGCCCATTGCCTCACTCCCAGTGGAGCTTATCCACTGACTGACACTGGTTCCCCAGTGAGACTATGCCAACAATTACCTGTGCCTATAAGTGTTGCTGTCTTTGTTGTCAATTGATTTAATTTTGGTCACTGTGCAAAATTATTTTTAAAGCTCTAAACAAAGACAGCCGGCCAGAGACTATCACCAAAGGAACGCATAAAATAATGCCAAATAAAACAAAGTTAATTGAAAGTTAATTGACATTTTGTCAATTAAATTAACCTCTTCCAGAAAACTTAATTAATTAAACTAAATCAATTTTCGTATTTTGAGAAAGTAAATTGATTATTTAAGTTAATTGGGTTAATTGAATTAACCAATTAAAAATTAACAATTGAAATTAACCCATGTCTGAAGGGTACACACATATATTTTTGGCGCTGTTCTTCATAACCATGTGTCTAAAAAAATAATGCGTTTCAAAATATGTTGGACAAGACCCATCCGAACATACCTCACTTAAACGACCTTCTTTCCAGTTATGATATCAGGAATACAGACGTCATTTATCCGTAAGAGGGCCCTCTGACCCCACCCTACTATTACTACCACTAATACTGCTGTTACTGCCATTATTACTACTACAACTATTACTACTACTACTACTACAACTAGTGCTACTATTACTACTACAACTAATACTACTGCTAGTACAACTACTACAGTTACAACTATTTATATTAATACAATACTTATTAACTACAACAAAAATGAGTAATACTATTACAAATGGTAGAGACATTGCTACGTCTGCTTCTGGTACGCATATTAGCTTCGCTGCTTCGTTCTTATTACCTATTTGTGATATTGATCTGAAGGCCAGAGTACACACTGAGAACCCAGAAAAGTAATGTGACAGGCATATTATGTATCACGGAAAATGGAGCTGCTGATGCAAGCTATCTTAGCGTTGATGAAAATAAAAAACGGTCACATTCGTATATTGAATATATTTATTGTACGTTATTTATGATCGCTTGTCTTGGCCTTTCATTTCTTTCACTATTACTACTAATACTATTACTACTAACTCTACTATAACAATAACAACTATTACAACTTCTACCACTACTCATAATACTACGGCTAATATTACTACTACTACTGCTGCTAATATTACTATTAATACAACTACTACTACTACTCCGATAACAATAACTATTACTTTTACTACTACAGCTACTACGTGTACTACTTCTGTGAAGTTAGAACAACCGCATAGGAGTTTCAGTCAAGATCTCCATGACTTTGACAATTTTGTCAGATACGCCATATCAATTGCGTTGTTTATATCATTAAATCATTGTTTTTCTATATATGTTCCAGAGTGTAATGTAACGGACTGCGACCTGTGCGAAGAAAATAACGCGACAAGATGTGTAAATTGTACAACTGGATTCGTAAAGAAGGACGATGCTACATGTCAAGGTAAATTGTATCCATGCTGCTGCTGCTTCTACTACTACTACAACTACTACTACCACCACCACCACCAACAACAACACCGCCACCACCACCACAAACATAATCACCAACACCAACACCACTACCACAACCACCACTACTACTACTACTACCACCACCACCGCCAACACCACCATCACCAACACCACCATCACATCCATCACCACCACCACTACTACTACTACCACCACCACCACCACCACCACCACTACCGTCACCACCACCACCGTCACCACCACCACCAACATCATCACCACCACCACCACCACCACCACTACTACTACCACTACTACTACAACTACTATTAATACTACTACTAGTACAACTATTACCGTTACAACTATTTATATTAATATAACTACTTCCAATACTTATTAACTACAACAAAAATTAGTTATACAATTAGAAATGGAAGAAACATTGCTACTTCTGCTTCTGGTATACATATTAGTTTTGTTGCTTTGCTCTTATTACATATTTGTGCAGAATGATCTTTAAATTTTAACAACTGACAGTGAATACCACTAAAGGAATGCAAATATAATGCCACATAAAACAAAGTTATGTGGCATTATATTTGAGATTTTGTTAATTAAATAATTGAAATTAACCTCTTCAGGAAAAGTTAATAACTTAAATTAAAATAATTTGCGTATTTTGAGAAAGTTATTAAATTAAACTAACAGAGTTACTCGAAATAACAAATTAACAACAACAGAACAGAGAATGCGGCATTCCGCGAGTTACCCAATGTTTGAAATATTGTTTGGTGTATGGCTAGACAAAAAAATATGTCAATGTGCCAGTTCATAGTCATTCACTTAAATCATACATACATACGTTTGCAGCAAACACAACGACAGAAGTTGAGGTAACAACAGCTGAAGCAACGACGTCTGCGGTTCAAACGACCACTGTTGCTGAAGATACCTCGATATCAGCGGATCATAAGACAACAGCTGGAGAAACCACATTCGCGTTTGACACTACAACACTTGCACAAGATACCACAACAGATGTTGAGGTTACAACAACAGCTGAAGCAACGACCTCTGCTGTAGACACCTCAACAGTTGCACAAGATACCACGACAGAAGTTGGGGTTACAAAAACAGCTGAAGCAACGACATCTGCTGTAGACACCTCAACAGTTGCACAAGATAACACCACAGAAGCTGAGGTTACAACAACAGCTGAAGCAACGACATCTGCTGTAGACACCTCAACAGTTGTACAAGATACCACGACAGAAGCTGTGGTTACAACAACAGCCGAAGCAACGACGTCTGCGGTTGACACTACAACAGTTGCAAAAGATACTACCACAGAAGCTGAGGTTACAACACCAGTTGAAGCAACGACGTCAGCGGTTGACACTACAACAGTTGCACAAGATACCACCACTGAAGCTGAAGCTACAACACCAGTCGAAGCAACGACGTCAGCGGTTGACACCACAACAGTTGCACAAGATACCACCACAGAAGCTGAAGTTACAACACCAGTTGAATCAACGACGTCTGCGGTTGACACTACAACAGTTGCACAAGATACCACCACAGAAGCTGAGGTTACAACACCAGTTGAAGCAACGACGTCTGCGGTTGACACTACAACAGTTGCACAAGATACCACCACAGAAGCTGAGGTTACAACAACGGCTGAAGGAACGACGTCTACGGTTGACACTACAATAGTTGCACAAGCTACCACCACAGAAGCTGAGGTTACAACACCAGTTGAAGCAACGACGTCTGCGGTTGACACTACAACAGTTGCACAAGATACCACCACAGAAGCTGAGGTTACAACACCAGTTGAAGCAACGACGTCCGCGGTTGACACTACAACAGTTGCACAAGATACCACCACAGAAGCTGAGGTTACAACAACGGCTGAAGCAACGAAGTCTGCGGTTGACACTACAACAGTTGCACAAGATACCACCACAGAAACTGAGGTTACAACAACGGCTGAAGTAACGACGTCTGCGGTTGACACTACAACAGTTGCACAAGATACCACCACAGAAGCTGAGGTTACAACACCAGTTGAAGCAACGACGTCTGCGGTTGACACTACAACAGTTGCACAATATACCACCACAGAAGCTGAGGTTACAACAACGGCTGAAGTAACGACGTCTGCGGTTGACACTACAATAGTTGCACAAGCTACCACCACAGAAGCTGAGGTTACAACACCAGTTGAAGCAACGACGTCTGCGGTTGACACTACAACAGTTGCACAAGATACCACCACAGAAGCTGAGGTTACAACACCAGTTGAAGCAACGACGTCCGCGGTTGACACTACAACAGTTGCACAAGATACCACCACAGAAGCTGAGGTTACAACAACGGCTGAAGTAACGACTTCTGCGGTTGACACTACAACAGCTGCACAAGATACCACCACAGAAGCTGAGGTTACAACACCTGTTGAAGCAACGACGTCTGCGGTTGACACTACAACAGTTGCACAAGATACCACCACAGAAGCTGATGTTACAACACCAGTTGAAGCAACGAAGTCTGCGGTTGACACTACAACAGTTGCACAAGATACCACCACAGAAACTGAGGTTACAACAACGGCTGAAGTAACGACGTCTGCGGTTGACACTACAACAGTTGCACAAGATACCACCACAGAAGCTGAGGTTACAACACCAGTTGAACCAACGACGTCTGCGGTTGACACTACAACAGTTGCACAAGATACCACCACAGAAGCTGAGGTTACAACACCAGTTGAAGCAACGACGTCTGCGGTTGACACTACAACAGTTGCACAAGATACCACCACAGAAGCTGAGGTTACAACACCAGTTGAAGCAACGACGTCAGCGGTTGACACTACAACAGTTGCACAAGATACCACCACTGAATCTGAGGTTACAACAACAGCTGAAGCACCGACGTCACCGGTTGACACTACAACAGTTGCACAAGATACCACCACAGAAACTGAGGTTACAACACCAGTTGAAGCAACGACGTCTGCGGTTGACACTGCAACAGTTGCACAAGATACCACCACAGAAGCTGAGGCTACAACACCAGTTGAAGCAACGACGTCAGCGGTTGACACTACAACAGATGCACAAGATACCACCACAGAAGCTGAGGTTACAACACCAGTTGAAGCAACGACGTCAGCGGTTGACACTACAACAGTTGCACAAGATACCACCACAGCAGCTGAGGTTACAACACCAGTTGAAGCAACGACGTCTGCGGTTGACACTACAACAGTTGCACAAGATACCACCACAGAAGCTGATGTTACAACACCAGTTGAAGCAACGAAGTCTGCGGTTGACACTACAACAGTTGCACAAGATACCACCACAGAAGCTGAGGTTACAACAACGGCTGAATTAACGACGTCTGCGGTTGACACTACAACAGTTGCACAAGATACCACCACAGAAGCTGAGGTTACAACAACAGTTGAAGCAACGACGTCTGCGGTTGACACTACAACAGTTGCACAAGATACCACCACAGAAGCTGAGGTTACAACACCAGTTGAAGCAACGACGTCTGCGGTTGACACTACAACAGTTGCACAAGATACCACCACAGAAGCTGATGTTACAACACCAGTTGAAGCAACGAAGTCTGCGGTTGACACTACAACAGTTGCACAAGATACCACCACAGAAGCTGAGGTTACAACAACGGCTGAAGTAACGACGTCTGCGGTTGACACTACAACAGTTGCACAAGATACCACCACAGAAGCTGAGGTTACAACACCAGTTGAAGCAACGACGTCTGCGGTTGACACTACAACAGTTGCACAAGATACCACCACAGAAGCTGAGGTTACAACAACGGCTGAAGTAACGACTTCTGCGGTTGACACTACAACAGTTGCACAAGATACCACCACAGAAGCTGAGGTTACAACACCTGTTGAAGCAACGACGTCTGCGGTTGACACTACAACAGTTGCACAAGATACCACCACAGAAGCTGAGGTTACAACACCAGTTGAAGCAACGACGTCTGCGATTGACACTACAACAGTTGCACAAGATACCACCACAGAAGCTGAGGTTACAACAACGGCTGAAGTAACGACTTCTGCGGTTGACACTACAACAATTGCACAAGATACCACCACAGAAGCTGAGGTTACAACACCTGTTGAAGCAACGACGTCTGCGGTTGACACTACAACAGTTGCACAAGATACCACCACAGAAGCTGAGGTTACAACACCAGTTGAAGCAACGACGTCAGCGGTTGACACTACAACAGTTGCACAAGATACCACCACTGAATCTGAGGTTACAACAACAGCTGAAGCACCGACGTCAGCGGTTGACACTACAACAGTTGCACAAGATACCACCACAGAAGCTGAGGCTACAACACCAGTTGAAGCAACGACGTCTGCGATTGACACTACAACAGTTGCACAAGATACCACCACAGAAGCTGAGGCTACGACAATAGTTGAAGCAACGACGTCAGCGGTTGACACTACAACAGTTGCACAAGATACCACCACAGAATCTGAGGTTACAACAACAGCTGAAGCAACGACGTCAGCGGTTGACACTACAACAGTTTCACAAGATACCACCACAGAAGCTGAGGTTACAACACCAGTTGAAGCAACGACGTCTGCGGTTGACACTACAACAGTTGCACAAGATACCACCACAGAAGTTGAGGCTACAACACCAGTTGAAGCAACGACGTCAGCGGTTGACACTACAACAGTTGCACAAGATACCACCACAGAATCTGAGGTTACAACAACAGCTGAAGCAACGACGTCAGCGGTTGACACTACAACAGTTGCACAAGATACCACCACAGAAGCTGAGGTTACAACACCAGTTGAAGCAACGACGTCTGCGGTTGACACTACAACAGTTGCACAAGATACCACCACAGAAGCTGAGATTACAACACCAGTTGAAACAACGACGTCTGCGGTTGACACTACAACAGTTGCACAAGATACCACCACAGAAGCTGAGGCTACAACACCAGTTGAAGCAACGACGTCAGCGGTTGACACTACAATAGTTGCACAAGACACCACCACAGAAGCTGAGGTTACAACAACAGCTGAAGCAACGACGTCAGCGGTTGACACTACAACAGTTGCACAAGATACCACCACAGAAGCTGAGGTTACAACACCAGTTGAAGCAACGACGTCTGCGGTTGACACTACAACAGTTGCACAAGATACCACCACAGAAGCTGAGGTTACAACACCAGTTGAAGCAACGACGTCTGCGGTTGACACTACAACAGTTGCACAAGATACCACCACAGAAGCTGAGGTTACAACACCAGTTGAAGCAACGACGTCTGCGGTTGACACTACAACAGTTGCACAAGATACCACCACAGAAGTTGAGGCTACAACACCAGTTGAAGCAACGACGTCAGCGGTTGACACTACAACAGTTGCACAAGATACCACCACAGAATCTGAGGTTACAACAACAGCTGAAGCAACGACGTCAGCGGTTGACACTACAACAGTTGCACAAGATACCACACAAGGCCTACCACCAGAAGCTGAGGTTACAACAACGGCTGAAGTAAAGCGACTACTGCGGTTGACACTACAGCTGGTGCGCAAGATACCACCACAGAAGCTGAGGTTACAGCACCTGTTGAAGCAACGACGTCTGCGGTGACACTACAACAGTTACGCGCAAGATGATACCACCACAGAGCTGATGTTACAGCACCGGTTGAAGCAGCAGAAAGTCTGCGGTTGACAACAAGATACGCAGAAGCTGAGGTTACGGCAACGGCTGAAGTAACGACATCTGCGGTTGGCTTACAACAACAGTTTGCACGAGATACCACCACAGAGCTGAGGTTACAACAACGAGCACCACCGACGTCAGTGGTTGATTGCCACAACAGTTGCACAAGATGCCACCACAGAAGCTGGGGTTACAACACCAGTTGGGCTTAACGACGTCTGCGGTTGACACTACAACAGTTGCACAAGATACCACCACAGAAGCTGAGGTTACAACACCAGTTGAAGCAACGACGTCTGCGATTGACACTACAACAGTTGCACAAGATACCACCAATGAATCTGAGGTTACAACACCTGTTGAAGCAACGACGTCTGCGGTTGACACTACAGCAGTTGCACAATATACCACCACAGAAGCTGAGGTTACAACAACGGCTGAGCAACGACGTCAGCGGTTGACACCCACAACAGTTACTGAGATACCGCCACAGAAGCTGAGGTTACAACACCAGTTGAAGCAACGACGTCTGCGGTTGACACTACAACAGTTGCACAAGATACCACCACAGAAGTTGAGGCTACAACACCAGTTGAAGCAACGACGTCTGCGGTTGACACTACAACAGTTGCACAAGATACCACACAAGATACCACCACAGAAGCTGAGGTTACAACAACGGCTGAAGTAACGACTTCTGATGTTGACACTACAACAGTTGCACAAGATACCACCACAGAAGCTGAGGTTACAACACCTGTTGAAGCAACGACGTCTGCGGTTGACACTACAACAGTTGCACAAGATACCACCATAGAAGCTGATGTTACAACACCGGTTGAAGCAACGAAGTCTGCGGTTGACACTACAACAGTTGCACAAGATACCACCACAGAAGCTGAGGTTACAACAACGGCTGAAGTAACGACGTCTGCGGTTGACACAACAACAGTTGCACAAGATACCACCACAGAAGCTGAGGTTACAACAACAGCTGAAGCACCGACGTCAGCGGTTGACACTACAACAGTTGCACAAGATACCACCACAGAAGCTGAGGTTACAACACCAGTTGAAGCAACGACGTATGCGGTTGACACTGCAACAGTTGCACAAGATACCACCACAGAAGCTGAGGCTACAACACCAGTTGAAGCAACGACGTCTGCGATTGACACTACAACAGTTGCACAAGATACCACCACAGAAGCTGAGGCTACGACAATAGTTGAAGCAACGACGTCAGCGGTTGACACTACAACAGTTGCACAAGATACCACCACAGAATCTGAGGTTACAACAACAGCTGAAGCAACGACGTCAGCGGTTGACACTACAACAGTTGCACAAGATACCACCACAGAAGCTGAGGTTACAACACCAGTTGAAGCAACGACGTCTGCGGTTGACACTGCAACAGTTGCACAAGATACCACCACAGAAGCTGAGGCTACAACACCAGTTGAAGCAACGACGTCTGCGATTGACACTACAACAGTTGCACAAGATACAACCACAGAAGCTGAGGCTACGACAATAGTTGAAGCAACGACGTCAGAGGTTGACACTACAACAGTTGCACAAGATACCACCACAGAATCTGAGGTTACAACAACAGCTGAAGCAACGACGTCAGCGGTTGACACTACAACAGTTGCACAAGATACCACCACAGAATCTGAGGTTACAACAACAGCTGAAGCAACGACGTCAGCGGTTGACACTACAACAGTTGCACAAGATACCACCACAGAAGCTGAGGTTACAACACCAGTTGAAGCAACGACGTCTGCGGTTGACACTACAACAGTTGCACAAGATACCACCACAGAAGCTGAGGTTACAACACCAGTTGAAGCAACGACGTCTGCGGTTGACACTACAACAGTTGCACAAGATACCACTACAGAAGCTGAGGTTACAACACCAGTTGAAGCAACGACGTCAGCGGTTGACACTACAACAGTTGCACAAGATACCACCACAGAAGCTGAGGTTACAACACCAGTTGAAGCAACGACGTCTGCGGTTGACACTACAACAGTTGCACAAGATACCACCACAGAAGCTGAGGTTACAACACCAGTTGAAGTAACGACGTTAGCGGTTGACACTACAACAGTTGTACAAGATACCACCACAGAAACTGAGGTTACAACACCAGTTGAAGCAACGACGTCAGCGGTTGACACTACAACAGTTGCACAAGATACCACCACAGAAGCTGAGGTTACAACACCAGTTGAAGCAACGACGTCTGCGGTTGACACTACAACAGTTGCACAAGATACCACCACAGAAGCTGATGTTACAACACCAGTTGAAGCAACGAAGTCTGCGGTGGACAATACAATAGTTGCACAAGATACCACCACAGAAGCTGAGGTTACAACAACGGCTGAATTAACGACGTCTGCGGTTGACACTACAACAGTTGCACAAGATACCACCACAGAAGCTGAGGTTACAACAACGGCTGAAGTAACGACGTCTGCGGTTGACACTACAACAGTTGCAGAAGATACCACCACAGAAGCTGAGGTTACAACACCAGTTGAAGCAACGACGTCAGCGGTTGACACTACAACAGTTGCACAAGATACCACCACAGAAGCTGATGTTACAACACCAGTTGAAGCAACGACGTCTGCGGTTGACACTACAACAGTTGCACAAGATACCACCACAGAAGCTGAAGTTACAACACCAGTTGAAGTAACGACGTCAGCGGTTGACACTACAACAGTTGCACAAGATACCGCCACAGAAACTGAGGTTACAACACCAGTTGAAGCAACGACGTCAGCGGTTGACACTACAACAGTTGCACAAGATACAACCACAGAAGCTGAGGTTACAACACCAGTTGAAGCAACGACGTCTGCGGTTGACACTACAACAGTTGCACAAGATACCACCACAGAAGCTGATGTTACAACACCAGTTGAAGCAACGAAGTCTGCGGTTGACAATACAACAGTTGCAAAAGATACCACCACAGAAGCTGAGGTTACAACAACGGCTGAAGTAACGACGTCTGCGGTTGACACTACAACAGTTGCACAAGATACCACCACAGAAGCTGAGGTTACAACACCAGTTGAAGCAACGACGTCTGCGATTGAAACTACAACAGCTGCACAAGATACCCACAGATTCTGAGGTTACAACAACAGCCGAAGCAACGACGTCAGCGGTTGACACTCACAACAGCTGCACAAGATACCACCACAGAAGCCGAGGTTACAAACAACACCAGTTGGCGCTTTAAATCGACGTCTGCGGTTGACACACCGCAAATAGCTGCACGCGATACCACCACAGAAGCTGAGGGTAAAACACCCGTTGGAAGCAACGACGTCCGGTGGCTGCATTACCTACAACAGCCGCGTAAGATACCACCACAGAAGCTGATGTTACAACACCAGTTGAAGCAACGAAGTCTGCGGCTGACACTAAGCAACAGTTGCACAAGATACCACCACAGAAGCTGAGGTTACAACAACGAAGCTGAAGTAAAGACGTCTGCGGCTGACACCTACAACAGTTTCGTACAAGATACCACCACAGAAGCTGAGGTTACAACACCAGTTGAAGCAACGACGTCTGCGGTTGACACTACAACAGTTGCACAAGATAGCACTACAGAAGCTGAGGTTACAACACCAGTTGAAGCAACGACGTCAGCGGTTGACACTACAACAGTTGCACAAGATACCACCACAGAAGCTGAGGTTACAACACCAGTTGAAGCAACGACGTCTGCGGTTGACACTACAACAGTTGCACAAGATACCACCACAGAAGCTGAGATTACAACACCAGTTGAAACAACGACGTCTGCGGTTGACACTACAACAGTTGCACAAGATACCACCACAGAAGCTGAGGCTACAACACCAGTTGAAGCAACGACGTCAGCGGTTGACACTACAATAGTTGCACAAGACACCACCACAGAAGCTGAGGTTACAACAACAGCTGAAGCAACGACGTCAGCGGTTGACACTACAACAGTTGCACAAGATACCACCACAGAAGCTGAGGTTACAACACCAGTTGAAGCAACGACGTCTGCGGTAGACACTACAACAGTTGCACAAGATACCACCACAGAAGCTGAGGTTACAACACCAGTTGAAGCAACGACGTCTGCGGTTGACACTACAACAGTTGCACAAGATACCACTACAGAAGCTGAGGTTACAACACCAGTTGAAGCAACGACGTCAGCGGTTGACACTACAACAGTTGCACAAGATACCACCACAGAAGCTGAGGTTACAACACCAGTTGAAGCAACGACGTCTGCGGTTGACACTACAACAGTTGCACAAGATACCACCACAGAAGCTGAGGTTACAACACCAGTTGAAGTAACGACGTCAGCGGTTGACACTACAACAGTTGCACAAGATACCACCAGGCCGGAGGCCACAAACAACTCAGCCGAAGCAACGATCGCCGGGCGGTCGACACCACAACAAAGCCGCGGGGGGGAAGATACCACCACGGAAGCTTGAGGCTACTACACCAGTTGAAGCAACGACGTCTGGGTGGTTGACACTACAACAAAGTTGCAATAAAGATGTACCACCACAGAAGCTGAGGTTACAACACCAGTTGAAGTAACGACGTCAGCGGTTGACACTACAACAGTTGCACAAGATACCACCACAGAAGCTGAGGTTACAACACCAGTTGAAGCAACGACGTCAGCGGTTGACACTACAACAGTTGCACAAGATACCACCACAGAATCTGAGGTTACAACAACAGCTGAAGCAACGACGTCAGCGGTTGACACTACAACAGTTGCACAAGATACCACCACAGAAGCTGAGGTTACAACACCAGTTGAAGCAACGACGTCTGCGGTTGACACTACAACAGTTGCACAAGATACCACCACAGAAGCTGAGATTACAACACCAGTTGAAACAACGACGTCTGCGGTTGACACTACAACAGTTGCACAAGATACCACCACAGAAGCTGAGGCTACAACACCAGTTGAAGCAACGACGTCAGCGGTTGACACTACAATAGTTGCACAAGACACCACCACAGAAGCTGAGGTTACAACAACAGCTGAAGCAACGACGTCAGCGGTTGACACTACAACAGTTGCACAAGATACCACCACAGAAGCTGAGGTTACAACACCAGTTGAAGCAACGACGTCTGCGGTTGACACTACAACAGTTGCACAAGATACCACTACAGAAGCTGAGGTTACAACACCAGTTGAAGCAACGACGTCTGCGGTTGACACTACAACAGTTGCACAAGATACCACCACAGAAGCTGAGGTTACAACAACGGCTGAAGTAACGACGTCTGCGGTTGACACTACAACATTTGCACAAGATACCACCACAGAAGTTGAGGCTACAACACCAGTTGAAGCAACGACGTCAGCGGTTGACACTACAACAGTTGCACAAGATACCACCACAGAATCTGAGGTTACAACAACAGCTGAAGCAACGACGTCAGCGGTTGACACTACAACAGTTGCACAAGATACCACCACAGAAGCTGAGGTTACAACACCAGTTGAAGCAACGACGTCTGCGGTAGACACTACAACAGTTGCACAAGATACCACCACAGAAGCTGAGGTTACAACACCAGTTGAAGCAACGACGTCTGCGGTTGACACTACAACAGTTGCACAAGATACCACCACAGAAGCTGAGGTTACAACACCAGTTGAAGCAACGCCGTCTGCGGTTGACACTACAACAGTTGCACAAGATACCACTACAGAAGCTGAGGTTACAACACCAGTTGAAGCAACGACGTCAGCGGTTGACACTACAACAGTTGCACAAGATACCACCACAGAAACTGAGGTTACAACACCAGTTGAAGCAACGACGTCAGCGGTTGACACTACAACAGTTGCACAAGATACCACCACAGAAGCTGAGGTTACAACACCAGTTGAAGCAACGACGTCTGCGGTTGACACTACAACAGTTGCACAAGATACCACCACAGAAGCTGATGTTACAACACCAGTTGAAGCAACGAAGTCTGCGGTTGACACTACAACAGTTGCACAAGATACCACCACAGAAGCTGAGGTTACAAAAACGGCTGAATTAACGACGTCTGCGGTTGACACTACAACAGTTGCACAAGATACCACCACAGAAACTGAGGTTACAACAACGGCTGAAGTAACGACGTCTGCGGTTGACACTACAACAGTTGCACAAGATACCACCACAGAAGCTGAGGTTACAACACCAGTTGAAGCAACGACGTCTGCGGTTGACACTGCAACAGTTGCACAATATACCACCACAGAAGCTGAGGTTACAACACCAGTTGAAGCAACGACGTCTGCGGTTGACACTACAACAGGTGCACAAGATACCACCACAGAAGCTGATGTTACAACACCAGTTGAAGCAACGAAGTCTGCGGTTGACACTACAACAGTTGCGCAAGATACCACCACAGAAGCTGAGGTTACAACAACGGCTGAAGTAACGACGTCTGCGGTTGACACTACAACAGTTGCACAAGCTACCACCACAGAAGCTGAGGTTACAATACCAGTTGAAGCAACGACGTCTGCGGTTGACACTACAACAGTTGCACAAGATACCACCACAGAAGCTGAGGTTACAACAACGGCTGAAGTAACGACTTCTGCGGTTGACACTACAACAGTTTCACAAGATACCACCACAGAAGCTGAGGTTACAACACCTGTTGAAGCAACGACGTCTGCGGTTGACACTACAACAGTTGCACAAGATACCACCACAGAAGCTGAGGTTACAACACCAGTTGAAGTAACGACGTCAGCGGTTGACACTACAACAGTTGCACAAGATACCACCACAGAAACTGAGGTTACAACACCAGTTGAAGCAACGACGTCAGCGGTTGACACTACAACAGTTGCACAAGATACCACCACAGCAGCTGAGGTTACAACACCAGTTGAAGCAACGACGTCTGCGGTTGACACTGCAACAGTTGCACAATATACCACCACAGAAGCTGAGGTTACAACACCAGTTGAAGCAACGACGTCTGCCGTAGACACTACAACAGTTGCACAAGATACTACCACGCAAGTTGAGGTTACAACAAAAACTGATTCAAAGACGTCTGCCATAGACAACACAACTGTTGCAGAAGATACCACGACGAAAGTTGCGGTTACAACAAGAGCTGAAGCAACGATATCTGCGGTTGAAACGACATTTATTGGTGATGATACCACCACAGAAGCTGAGGTTACTACATCGGTAGAAGCAACGTCGTCTGCTCTAGACACCACGGCAGTTGCACAAGATACCACGACAGAAGCTGTTGTTACAACAACTGAAGCAACGACGTCTGCGGTTCAAACGTCTATTGTTGCTGAATATACCTCGACATCAACGGATGATACGACAACAGCTGGAGCAACAACATTCGCTGTTGACAGCACAACAGTTACTGAATTTACCACAACAGAAGCTGATGTTACTACAATGGCCGAAGCAACGACGTCTGCTGTAGACACCACAACAGTTGCGGAAGATACCACGAAAGAAGCTGAGGTTACAACAACAGCTGAAGAAATGACGTATGCGGCTGACACCACGACAGCTGCTGAATACACCACGCTAGCAGCCGATGATACGACAACGACCGGAGCAACTGCATTTGCAGCTGATAGCTCAACAGTTGCAGAATATATCACGATGGCAAATGAGGTTACATCTACAACTGAATCCGTGACTTCAGCTGGTCAAACGACAACCGTTTCTGTAGATATCACGACAACACCTGAAATTAAAGCATCAGCTGGTGCAACAGCATATACGCCGGTTGAAACAAGTGGTGCAGAGGTTACCACGACATCATCTGTGGATTCAACTGCAGATCAAGTAATAACAACTGTACCCGTCACTACAACGGCAGTTGAAATAATAACTTCACCGAATGCCACTACAGCTTCCGAAGAAACAATGACAGTTGCTGATATAACAACAACAGACAAGACAACCACAACTTTATCGGATGCCACAATTGCTGCTGAAGAAACAGTGACAGCAGCACTGGAAACCACAACTACTTCTGAGGTAACTGCGACAGCCGCTGAAGTTAAAACTACCTCAAATGACATCGGTCGTGTATCAGAAACCTCAAATGCAGGAGACGAAATCACGACTACAGCTATTGGTACAACCAACGATAAAGCAACAACCACTGTATCAGATGCAACAACTGCTCCTGACGACACAGCGACAGCAAACGAGGTTACAACTTCCGCTAAATCCACCCCTACTGCAACGGATATCACAACTGCAATAGCCGAAGTGTCCTCCACTGTAGCAACAACAGCTGCAGAAGAAACAACTATCGCAGTTTTGAGCACGACCGAATCCACAGCCTCTGCTGACCTGACATCTCCGGTGGTGTCGTCTGTGTCGATGTCTACCAGTAGTTCAACGGAAGATTTGATTACAACAACAGCAAAAGCATTTGTGACGACGGAGCCGTATGTTGCCTGCACGAACGGGCTCTGCGAGAATGGCGCCACCTGCCAGGGCAATGCGACCTCATTCACATGCCACTGCAGTGCCGGTTTCACCGGAGTTCTATGTCAATATGGTGAGTACTTGTTTGCCTTTCCAAAAGTACTTTTTTAGTTAAATGCTGCATATTAACTATAGTCCTATATGTAAAAACATGTTTACAATGAAAATTTAGTTGTTGCGAATGTAGCCCGGTTTTAGGCTGGAATCTATCTCGTGTTAAACCTATTGTTAACTATGTAGTATGTGTTTATTGATTCTAATGTTTATTTTCAAATTTCTTTCTGATTAATTTAATTAAAAGAATCCCATGCAATGATGATACTATGGCAATTTGTCGGATGGATCTAATTAGGACCGAGTTAACCTGTGTATGTTTGTAAACGTTTCCTCGCTAGATGGCTTGCTTTTCGGGCACCAAACTTTCAGGGATTAATGTACCCCGAAAGAAAAGTAATGTCTTTTTTCGAAATTCCGAATTAATTAAGGTTT
>JAHLWY010001321.1:12500-22665 GCA_020002185.1 Paraescarpia echinospica | reverse complement strand
TATGACACACAACAATGTTTAATGTACTTCAACGCTCAAGCATGTATGTAAGTTGTCACCAACACAGCTATATATGACACACTACAATGTTTAATCTACTTCAACGCTCAAGCATGTATGTAAGTTGTCACCAACACAGCTATATATATGACACACTACAATGTTTAATGTACTTCAACGCTCAAGCATGTATGTAAGTTGTCACCAACACAGCTATATATGACACACTACAATGTTTAATCTACTTCAACGCTCAAGCATGTATGTAAGTTGTCACCAACACAGCTATATATGACACACTACAATGTTTAATCTACTTCAACGCTCAAGCATGTATGTAAGTTGTCACCAGCACAGCTATATATGACACACTACAATGTTTAATCTACTTCAACGCTCAAGCATGTATGTAAGTTGTCACCAACACAGCTATATATGACACACTACAATGTTTAATGTACTTCAACCAAGTTATTGTATGTAAGTTGTCACCAACACATATATATATATGACACACTACAATGTTTAATGTACTTCCTAACGCTAAGCATGTATGTAAGTTGTCACCAACACAGCTATATATGACTAATACACTACAATGTTTAATCTACTTCAACGCTCACATGTTGTCACCAACACAGCTATATATGACACACTACAATGCTTTTAATGTACTCTAACGCCATTAAGCATGTATATGTGTTAACACAGCTATATATGACATTAATTACAATGTTTAATCTACTCTGTGCTCGTCAAGCATGTATGTATTGTCACCAACACAGCTATATATGCACACACTACAATGTTTAATCTATCAACGCCTGAAGCATGTATGTAAGTTGTCACCAACACAGCTATATATGACACACTACAATGTTTAATCTACTTCAAAGCTCAAGCATGTATGTAAGTTGTCACCAACACAGCTATATATGACGCACTACAATGTTTAATCTACTTCAATGCTCAAGCATGTATGTAAGTTGTCACCAACACAGCTATATAGGACACACTACAATGTTTAATCTACTTCAACGCTCAAGCATGTATGTAAGTTGTCACGAACACAGCTATATATGACGCACTACAATGTTTAATCTACTTCAACGGTCAAGCATGTATGTAAGTTGTCACCAACACAGCTATATATGACACACTACAATGTTTAATCTACTTCAACGCTCAAGCATGTATGTAAGTTGTCACCAACACAGCTATATATGACACACTACAATGTTTAATCTACTTCAACGCTCAAGCATGTATGTAAGTTGTCACTAACAACAGCTATATATATGACACACTACAATGTTTAATGTACTTCAACGCTCAAGCATGTATGTAAGTTGTCACCAACACAGCTATATATGACACACTACAATGTTTAATCTACTTCAAAGGTCAAGCATGTATGTAAGTTGTCACCAACACAGCTATATATGACACACTACAATGTTTAATCTACTTCAACGCTCAAGCATGTATGTAAGTTGTCACCAACACAGCTATATATGACACACTAAAATGTTTAATCTACTTCAACGCTCAAGCATGTATGTAAGTTGTCACCAACACAGCTATATATGACACACTACAGTGTTTAATCTACTTCAACGGTCAAGCATGTATGTAAGTTGTCACCAACACAGCTATATATGACACACTACAATGTTTAATCTACTTCAACGCTCAAGCATGTATGTAAGTTGTCACCAACACAGCTATATATGACACACTACAATGTTTAATGTACTTCAACACTCAAGCATGTATGTAAGTTGTCACCAACACAGCTATATATGACACACTACAATGTTTAATGTACTTCAATGCTCAAGCATGTATGTAAGTTGTCACCAACACAGCTATATATGACACACTACAATGTTTAATGTACTTCAACGCTCAAGCATGTATGTAAGTTGTCACCAACACAGCTATATATGACACACTACAATGTTTAATCTACTTCAACGCTCAAGCATGTATGTAAGTTGTCACCAACACAGCTATATATGACACACTACAATGTTTAATGTACTTCAACGCTCAAGCATGTATGTAAGTTGTCACCAACACAGCTATATATGACACACTACAATGTTTAATGTACTTCAACGCTCAAGCATGTATGTAAGTTGTCACCAACACAGCTATATATGACACACTACAATGTTTAATGTACTTCAACGCTCAAGCATGTATGTAAGTTGTCACCAACACAGCTATATATGACACACTACAATGTTTAATGTACTTCAACGCTCAAGCATGTATGTAAGTTGTCACCAACACAGCTATATATGACACACTACAATGTTTAATGTACTTCAACGCTCAAGCATGTATGTAAGTTGTCACCAACACAGCTATATATGACACACTACAATGTTTAATCTACTTCAACGCTCAAGCATGTATGTAAGTTGTCACCAACACAGCTATATATGACACACTACAATGTTTAATCTACTTCAACGCTCAAGCATGTATGTAAGTTGTCACCAACACAGCTATATATGACACACTACAATGTTTAATCTACTTCAACGCTCAAGCATGTATGTAAGTTGTCACCAACACAGCTATATATGACACACTACAATGTTTAATCTACTTCAACGCTCAAGCATGTATGTAAGTTGTCACCAACACAGCTATATATGACACACTACAATGTTTAATCTACTTCAACGCTCAAGCATGTATGTAAGGTGTCACCAACACAGCTATATATGAAGGACTACAATGTTTAATGTACTTCAACGCTCAAGCATGTATGTAAGTTGTCACCAACACAGCTATATATGACACACTACAATGTTTAATCTACTTCAACGCTCAAGCATGTATGTAAGTTGTCACCAACACAACTATATATGACACACTACAATGTTTAATCTACTTCAACGCTCAAGCATGTATGTAAGTTGTCACCAACACAGCTATATATGACACACTACAATGTTTAATGTACTTCAACGCTCAAGCATGTATGTAAGTTGTCACCAACACAGCTATATATGACACACTACAATGTTTAATGTACTTCAACGCTCAAGCATGTATGTAAGTTGTCACCAACACAGCTATATATGACACACTACAATGTTTAATGTACTTCAGCGCTCAAGCATGTATGTAAGTTGTCACCAACACAGCTATATATGACACACTACAATGTTTAATCTACTTCAACGCTCAAGCATGTATGTAAGTTGTCACCAACACAGCTATATATGACACACTGCAATGTTTAATCTACTTCAACGCTCAAGCATGTATGTAAGTTGTCACCAACACAGCTATATATGACACACTACAGTGTTTAATCTACTTCAACGCTCAAGCATGTATGTAAGTTGTCACCAACACAGCTATATATGACACACTACAGTGTTTAATCTACTTCAACGGTCAAGCATGTATGTAAGTTGTCACCAACACAGCTATATATGACACACTACAATGTTTAATCTACTTCAACGGTCAAGCATGTATGTAAGTTGTCACCAACACAGCTATATATGACACACTACAGTGTTTAATCTACTTCAACGCTCATGCATGTATGTGTAAGTTGTCAACAACACAGCTATATATGACACACTACAATGTTTAATCTACGTCAACAGTCAGACACAGTATGCACTGGTCGCTGTCGCTCAGTGTTCTTGTGTTTACCACACTCACGTTTGCCCTGCACTTGGCACATCTTGGCAAAGTATCGACTGTCACAGACACAGTATGCACCGGTCGCTGTCACTCAGTGTTCTTGTGTTTACCACACTCCTCTCATCAGCCTGTCTGCACTTCAAGTACTATCTTGGCAGCGCATCACCGCCCACAGACAGTATGCCGCACTGTCATTGCCACCAGTGTTCTTATGTTTACTTCACACCTACGCTTGTCTTGCACTTGGCACACATCTTGGCAGCATCGACTCGTCACAGACACAGTATGCACCGGCCGCTGTCACTCAGTGTTCTTGTGTTTACCACACTCACGTTTGTCTTGCACTTGGCACATCTTGGCAAAGTATCGACTGTCACAGACACAGTATGCACTGGTCGCTGTCACTCAGTGTTCTTGTGTTTACCACAGTCACGTTTGCCCTGCACTTGGCACATCTTGGCAAAGTACCGACTGTCACAAACACAGTATGCACCGGTCGCTGTCGCTCAGTGTTCTTGTGTTTACCACACTCACGTTTGCCTTGCACTTGGCACATCTTGGCAAAGTATCGACTGTCACAAACACAGTATGCACCGGTCGCTGTCGCTCAGTGTTCTTGTGTTTACCACACTCACGTTTGCCTTGCACTTGGCACATCTTGGCAAAGTATCGACTGTCACAGACACAGTATGCACTGGTCGCTGTCACTCAGTGTTCTTGTGTTTACCACACTCACGTTTGACTTGCACTTGACATATCTTGGCAAAGTATCGACTGTCACAGACACAGTATGCACTGGTCGCTGTCACTCAGTGTTCTTGTGTTTACCACACTCACGTTTGACTTGCACTTGACACATCTTGGCAAAGTATCGACTGTCACAGATACAGTATGCACCGGTCGCTGTCACTCAGTGTTCTTGTGTTTACCACACTCACGTTTGCCTTGCACTTGGCACATCTTGGCAAAGTATCGACTGTCACAGACACAGTATGCACCGGTCGCTGTCACTTAGTGTTCTTGCGTTTACCACACTCACGTTTGCCTTGCACTTGGCACATGTTGGCAAAGTATCGACTGTCACAGACACAGTATGCACCGGCCGCTGTCACTCAGTGTTCTTGTGTTTACCACACTCACGTTTGCCCTGCACTTGGCATATCTTGGCAAAGTATCGACTGTCACAGACACAGTATGCACCTGTCGCTCTCACTCAGTGTTCTTGTGTTTACCACACTCACGTTTGCCTTGCACTTGGCACATCTTGGCAAAGTATCGACTGTCACAGACAGTATGCACCGGTCGCTGTCACTCAGTATTCTTGTGTTTACCACAGTCATGTTTGTCTTGCACTTGGCACATCTTGGCAAAGTATCGACTGTCACAGACACAGTATGCACTGGTCGCTGTCACTTAGTGTTCTTGTGTTTACCACACTCACGTTTGCCTTGCACTTGGCACATCTTGGCAAAGTATCGACTGTCACAGACACAGTATGCACTGGTCGCTGTCACTCAGTGTTCTTTGTGCCTTGCACTTGGCACATGTTGGCAAAGTATCGACTGTCACAGTATGCACCGGTCGCTGTCACTCAGTGTTCTTGTGTTTACCACACTCACGTTTGGCACTTGGCATCTTGGCAAAGTATCGACTGTCACAGACACAGTATGCACCTGTCACTTGTGTTTAACACTCACAGTGCACTTGGCACATCAAAGTCGACTGTCACAGACAGTATGCACTGTCAGTGTACCACAGTCATGTTTGTCTTGCACTTGGTGGCATCGACTCACGCACTGCAGTGTTCTTGTGTTTACCACACTCACGCTTGCCTTGCACTTGGCACATCTTGGCTCGACTGGTATGCACTGTCAAGTATTGCACTGTCATCAGACACAGTATGCACCGGTCGCTGTCACTCAGTGTTCTTGTGTTTACCACACTCACGTTTGCCTTGCACTTGGCACGTCTTGGCAAAGTACTGTCACAGACACAGTATGCACCGGTCGCTGTCACTCAGTGTTCTTGTGTTTACCACACTCACGTTTGCCTTGCACTTGGCACATCTTGGCAAAGTATCGACTGTCACAGACACAGTATGCACCGGTCGCTGTCACTCAGTGTTCTTGTGTTTACCACACTCACGTTTGTCTTGCACTTGGCACGTCTTGGCAAAGTATCGACTGTCACAGACACAGTATGCACCGGTCGCTGTCACTCAGTGTTCTTGTGTTTACCACACTCACGTTTGTCTTGCATTTGGCACATCTTGGCAAGTATTGACTGTCAAAGACACAGTATGCACCGGCCGCTGTTGCTCAGTGTTCTTTTGTTTACCACACTCACGTTTGTCTTGCACTTGGCACGTCTTGGCAAAGTATCGACTGTCACAGACACAGTATGCACCGGTCGCTGTCGCTCAGTGTTCTTGTGATTACCACACTCACGTTTGCCTTGCACTTGGCACATCTTGGCAAAGTGATCGCACTGTCACAGACACAGTATGCACTGGTCGCTGTCACTCAGTGTTCTTGTGTTTACCACACTCACGTTTGCCTTGCACTTGGCACATCTTGGCAAAGTATCGACTGTCACAGACACAGTATGCACTGGTCGCTGTCACTCAGTGTTCTTGTGTTTACCACACTCACGTTTGCCTTGCACTTGGCACATCTTGGCAAAGTATCGACTGTCACAGACACAGTATGCACCGGTCGCTGTCACTCAGTGTTCTTGTGTTTACCACACTCACGTTTGTCTTGCACTTGGCACATCTTGGCAAAGTATCGACTGTCACAGACACAGTATGCACTGGTCGCTGTCACTCAGTGTTCTTGTGTTTACCACACTCACGTTTGCCTTGCACTTGGCACATCTTGGCAAAGTATCGACTGTCACAGACACAGTATGCACCGGTCGCTGTCACTCAGTGTTCTTGTGTTTACCACACTCACGTTTGCCTTGCACTTGGCACATCTTGGCAAAGTATCGACTGTCACAGACACAGTATGCACCGGTCGCTGTCACTCAGTGTTCTTGTGTTTACCACAGTCACGTTTGCCTTGCACTTGGTACATCTTGGCAAAGTATCGACTGTCACAGACACAGTATGCACTGGTCGTTGTCACTTAGTGTTCTTGTGTTTACCACAGTCACGTTTGCCTTGCACTTGGTACATCTTGGCAAAGTATTGACTGTCACAGACACAGTATGCACCGGTCGCTGTCACTGAGTGTTCTTGTGTTTACCACACTCACGTTTGCCTTGCACTTGGTACATCTTGGCAAAGTATCGACTGTCACAGACACAGTATGCACTGGTCGTTGTCACTTAGTGTTCTTGTGTTTACCACACTCACGTTTGCCTTGCACTTGGCACATCTTGGCAAAGTATCGACTGTCATGGACACAGTATGCACCGGTCGCTGTCACTCAGTGTTCTTGTGTTTACCACACTCACGTTTGCCCTGCACTTGGCACATCTTGGCAAAGTATCTACTGTCACAGACACAGTATGCACCGGCCGCTGTCACTCAGTGTTCTTGTGTTTACCACAGTCACGTTTGCCCTGCACTTGGCACATCTTGGCAAAGTATCGACTGTCACAGACACAGTATGCACTGGTCGTTGTCACTCAGTGTTCTTGTGTTTACCACAGTCACGTTTGCCCTGCACTTGGCACATCTTGGCAAAGTATCGACTGTCACAGACACAGTATGCACTGGTCGCTGTCACTCAGTGTTCTTGTGTTTACCACACTCACGTTTGCCCTGCACTTGGTACATCTTGGCAAAGTATCGACTGTCACAGACACAGTATGCACCGGTCGCTGTCACTCAGTGTTCTTGTGATTACCACACTCACGTTTGCATTGCACTTGGCACATCGCTGCAAAGTGATTGTCCCGTCCACAAATGTGACAACGCTTACCGAAAGCTGGACATTGCTTTCGGTCAAAAGCATGTTCTCGGCCACAGAACTTGAACTTTGCTTGGCCCTGTCCCCGGATGACACATAGCATCTCCGCGCTGCCCTGCTGTGGCGAAACTGATTTGTCGGCCTTGTCCGCAGAATAATTTAAGTTCATGTTCTGACGCGCTGCCTCGTGGGCTGTGTCAATCTGTCTCGCGTTCTGCAATGTCAGTATTTCCTCGCGGAATAATTTCTCCCGGAGACTGTCATCGTGGCATCCGTAGACGAGTTGGTCACGTAAATTGTTCTCCTTTTCGTCGCCGAAATTGCACGTTTTTGCTAGATTACATAGCCGCGCTATGTACGACACCGTCGTTTCATCGTACGACTGCTTGCATGAACGGAATTTATACCGATCAATCAGTTGATTTGTCCTCGGAGCGAAGAAAGGTCAAATTGTGACCAATATAACAATTGTGTGACTATACACGGATATATATGCACATGGTTTACAAGCAAAGAAAATTAAGCTCCTGTCGGATTCAACGTCATATAAAACAGAACACAAAAAGAATTTGTTTTTTATTCCCAATCAAATATAATTTCATGACCTTTCAAGTTGAAAATCTAGGTCAAAGATAAAGTTAATGGGTTAAAATTGACCTTTTTTAACCATATCTGGTTGCTAAACAGGATAAAATTGGCATGTAAATGAGCTATGAGTCTTGTCTCAGTGGCTATCTTCATAGTTCTGCTGAGGTAAAATCAAATGGATGAGATTAGATTAACTTTTTAAGGTCATGACTAAGCGTTATGCCAAGGTCAAAGGTCAAATATGACTAAAAATGTCTATATCGGACCCATTGTTTAATGTAGAAAACCGAGAATTACAAATGATGTCCAATTCATGATATGTGACACCCTTCCGGACTATATTCTATATGCATATGATATTATTTATTATTGTTATTTTTTCGGTTGTTACTATTATACTAGTATATTATTTTATAATTATTTATTCATTACTATTTATTGTACATATCAATCTAATTTAACTTAATTTGGTTTAAAATTTTACTATATAAACTCACTATTTTATCAATACCTAGTCTCATTTTTATTATTATACAAGAGTATAATGCTATATATAGCTATAATGTTTTATTTTAGCCTATACTATTTAAAGGTTCTTTCAGACTGAATTTACGTTTACATCACTAAATCTTACGTATGTGTACATATATTGTGTTACTATAGACAATTTTTATTGTAGACTCTGTAAACACCATTGAACAGGGTCTTACTCTGGATACCAGTGTCTAAATAAAGTTCATTATTATTATTATTGTATGTGATTGTAGGTGGCATGAGAGCTGTCACAGTGGACGAAGTTCATGGCTTTGTCTACTGGAATGACTATGGAACAGTGAGACGGGCGAGACTGGACGGCTCCAACACGACATTCATCTACCAATCAGGTAACTTGAACTGTATATTAACGATCACTTGTTATGTAGTGTTCTATGATAATACACACAGTAGCATATAATTGCATGTTGCTAACAGGCAGCGTAGTGACATATGTTTGGGGTATTGTGACAGACCCCGTAAAAGTACCACACTATTTTCACAGTATCCATAGGTTAGTAGCTTCCAACTTTCAATCGGATTCAGACAGTATTTTGGGTGGGTCCATAATTTGCCCCCACCAACCGATATCTGCAGCTTTACTACATTTTGCAGCTGGACTTTGGTACAGTCTGGTTGATATCAGCAAACGTTTCCTCTGTTTCCTTAGGCTAAATTGTTAGTTGTATATCTTTGGTTGGATTCAGCAATTTTCTTGGGTGAGTCCATTATTTTTCACCCCCACTCAATTAGGGCCATATATGCCAGAAGCTGGACTAACTTTTAATCCTGGGTTTAAACATAGGACTAAGTTTGTCCGTATGCCAGAAAATGGACTAAATTTAGTCCATATGCCAGAAGGTGGATTAACTTTAATCCCAGGTTTAGTCCACTGGACTAAACCTCAAAAGTTAATCCTGCTCCAGGCAAAGATGGGGGTGATTACAATACAAATGTAATCGATTACGATTATGATTATTATGAAGATGTATGGGTATGATTATGAGTAAGATTACTCAGAAAACAAAATGTAATTGATTATATGAGTACGATTATTTTAGCATGTAATCATGATTACAATCATGATTACTTTAAAGAATATGCAAATCCAATATGTAAATCCTGTTTCTACCATGTACAGGTGTACGTGACCTTTTTTGAAGTAAAAGGCATTGACCTTTTTCTGTTGCTAATATCGTAGCGGTCCCCGCTAGATAAAGGGGGAGATACCAATTAAATTAAGTCACAACAAGATCAAGTAAACTAGAATCAATATTTATTATACTCTCTATTTCTTACCATATATATATATAATTACTAACAACTCACCGTGATAACCACATCCACATAGACTGCTGACCAGATCTAAACTAGCCTTACTATGGAATTTAAACCAACCAATGGGGGCTTCATCTTTCCAGCCAAGTACACCCAAAGACAAAGCCATC
>JAHLWY010001321.1:0-7500 GCA_020002185.1 Paraescarpia echinospica | reverse complement strand
GTGTTCCCTGGCAATTTAAACAGATCATGACTGACAGTGACATCCTCGTGAGAACCTTCTACTGGTGCATAGTTACGATCCTGTGGATCGTCATAGTTTGTCAGTCTATTTGCATGCAATAGTGACTTCAGTGGTTTGTGTTTAACACAATGTCTCAACTGAAATGTGTCGTTTGGTCCACTGTAGTAGTTAAGTAGGGACCTGCCCAGTATCTGTAGAGTTTGCTTGACAAACCTTTTGGAACATGTGAACTGTGCAGCAACACTGTCTGTCCCTTCACAAATGCGGGTTCTCTGGCCTCAAGTCATGAGCGTTTTCTGCTGCAACTGCCTGCGATAGTTTCAAGTTATCCACAATGTTTGTGAGGTGTTCTCTAAATGATCGGGGCAATGTAGACTTTGGTATTAAATCTGTGTCACAGCTGTGACCATTTCTTTACCAAATACCAGGTTATATGGTGAAAACTCGGTAGATCTCATAGCTGGTGTCATGCGATATGCCATTAGGATACCTGGAAGGATATATGGCCAGTCTGACTGATCCTCTTTAACGTATGCCCGTAGAGCTTGTCCAATGTAGCTGTTCAAGTGTTCACAACTAGTATTAGTCTGGGGATGATAAGGACTTGTACTGTGTCGTTTGACTGCAAACAATTCACAAAGTGCTGCTACCAATTTTGACATAAATTGTGCACCCCTGTCAGAAACCAAGCTACGTGGAGCTCCATAACGTGTAAAGATGTCACTGTAGAGAACCCATGCCACTGTAGCGCAGTGTTCTGCCAGGTTTTCAAAAGGGCAGGGTGCCATTTTAGTAAACGGGCACATAGAGTGCGGTGAGCAGTGGTTAAAAGGGCACTTGCGACACGCGACTAAATTAAATACATAGTTTAATATCATACTACTTACATATAGTATATTATATACACATTGTATACATATATTAATGTACTATAATATAGGCTCGGGCATTGTAGAACGAAACATAATATTCAGCTTTACATAACTTTTTAATTTGTGTCAATCTGCATAATATTCAACATACACAGAGAATATTATACAGGTAATGTTTGTGCCAAATTCCTTTGGGCCAGGTTTAACATAATTAAGATATACTGTTATGTTCGATTTTGAAAATTTTAAATGTAAAAGCAACAACGTAATTTTGAAAAATGACATTTAGATAAATATAAATATGGACAAATGGAACATTATACTATCTGTAGGCAATACAACATGTTTAATTTAGTTAAATTGGCATGTCTTAACTTTATTTAAGTTTTAGCAAAACACAATATTCAGCATGACATAACATTTTATGTATAAATTCACATCATATTTAATATTCCCAGAGACTATTATACAAGCAAAAGTATGCAAAATATTGTTGGGCCAGGCTGAACAGAAATTTAGATACATTGCACTGGAAATAGTAAAAGGTGTAACTAAAAAGGTGTGATGTCATACATTAAAATGATGCATAGCTAATTTTTTTTATTTACAGAAAAAAAACACCCACACCCAATCTCAATGTAAACAATCAGTCAACAAACAGAAAAAAGTAACTATCACTAGTTTGAAGCCACTGGTTAATGGTACCCCTCTGAATAATAAGTATTACAGGTAGCTACTGCTAAATGATTTGGCCAAAACAAGACGCTGGCCGCCAGCAACCTTAGCACCCCTGGCTAGTCCACTACCCATGCATGTGACGTTGTGACCTAGAAAGGGGATGCCTTGCATGAGCACGAACAACTTCGTGTGCTGGCGAGTCATTGCATATTGAGGGGCAGTTGGTTGTTTTAACGCACACATTATGCAATTATTCAGTATGTTATACTAACACATAACATAAAGAGTGTATGAATAAAACATTTTTTAATCACACATGCCGGCTACTGATTTGCGAAGGTTGGCGCCTCCTCAGATCAAAACGTATTTTAATAATTTTGCACACATCACATGAGAAAGAATTTAACGGCAAATTTAACGGTAGAAATATCTCGACGATCAGACTGTAACGTTTGAAGATACAAACAAAATAAGCTTGACGATATGTATAGTCGAGGCGCGAAAGTCCGTTACTCTGATCTGTCCACTTTCGAAGGTCGGCGCTTCCTCAAATCAACGTATTTTAATATTAGTTGGCACACACGATTAAGAATTGAACGGCGATCGGGATAGGTGTCGATATATGGGTGCCTGAACAATTGAACTGAGTGCGTGGCGTGATGTCTGCAAGCGCCCCGATTTTGACTTTGTATCCCATTCCCAGTCGCGAGACGCGCTCTGTTGGATTGTAGAAAAATTGTATGTAGCGCAATCGGGATGGGGATGTGTTTCAAGATCGGGGCGCTTGCAGACACTCTCAAATTAATATTCATTTTAACTGTCTGTAGCAAGGCGTTCTTTTTGCGTTTTCTGGGTACCAGGGTGTTACTGAAGAAGGGCAGGGCATAATGCCCTGCAAATTCGACCTAGGCAGAACACTGTAGCGGCTGTCTGATCTTTCAGTGCAAATGCATCACACCATCTAGAAAAACTCTCCTCAACCAACAACAATATGTATTGATGTCCGTCTTTTGCAGTTTTAAGTGGGCCAAGGAAGTCCATGTGCCACTGCTCAAGCACATCTGCTGTGGGTAATGGGTGGAGGGGTGCTGGGTGACTGTTATGTCTTTTAGCATGTTGACATTCATTACAGTCTTTACGTACTTGTTAACATCAGCAGACATCCCACTCCAGTAGTACTTCATTTTGATGGCATAGTAAGTCCTGTCAAATCCTTGATGGCCCCCACCAATTAGTGCATCATTGTATTCACATAAGATCTGACCTCTAAGACATTTAGGGACTACAACCTGGTTAATTACCTTATCAATTTGAAATGTGCCCTTTGTTCGTGGTGAGAACATGTGGTATATGACCTGTTCTGTCATGCCATACTGATCAGCTTCTAGGATCACTTTCCGAGCTAGTACGTCATCATTGAGTAAGTCACCATGTGCAATATAATTGTACATGGGGCCTATTACTGGACATGTCTGTTGAACCTCTGCAATCGAGGTGTCAATCAAACTAGCTACTGTCACTCCAGCTTGTGTCATTCACCTATCGTTATCCACTACTGCTTCCTTCATGTGACTGTCATACTGAAATGTTGTCCCTGGTAAGCCTTGACAACTCTCTATTCTAGTCTCATCCTTTCCGATACTAAGAAGGTCAGTGAATGGGGGTGTTTCTGGTACCATTTCTATCTCTCCTTCTAGTTTGTATGTCCGGCGTGATAACGCATCTGCATTATGGTTGACCAAACCCTTTCGATGTACCACCGTGAAATCATAATCTTGCAAGGCTAGTGTTCATCGTGCAATGTGACCAGTGTCTGCTTTGACATTCATGATATATTTAAGGGCCATATGATCAGTCACCACTGTGAAGTGGCAGTTTGCTTGGTATGGGTTGTAAGATTTGATGCCTTCTTTGATTGCAAGTCCCTCTAGCTCCCGTACTGGGTAGTTGCGTTCTGCTTTACGTAGGGCACGCCCCCCATACATTGTCACGTGTTCACACTGCTCATTAACCTGTTGACTTAGAATGGACGTTCCCTATGGCTTCACCTGATGTATCTGTTGTCAATGTAAATTCTTTGCCTGTGTCAAAATAGGCCAGTATTGGTGCATTGACCAGCTTGTGTTTAATTGCTTGGAAAGGTTTTGAGCATTCTTCAGTCCATTCCCAAGAAATGTCATTTTTCAGCTGTTTGTTGAGTGGACTGGCCAGTTGGCTGTACCCTTCAATGAACCGGTTGTAATCGGAGTAGCGGTGTCTTGTTCCTGGGACTGGGATATGTCTCAATTACATCAGTTTTAGAAGGGTTCGGTTTAACACCACCTTTTGAGATGATATGTCCCAAATACTCAACCTGTTGCACTGCAAAATGACACTTGTTTGGCTTCAATTTTAGATTGTTTTGACTTAGTCTGTGAAACACTTCTTGTAAGTGTTCAATGTGTTTATCAAAGGTGGGACTGTACACTGTGATATCGTCAATGTAGACTAGTACTGTACACTGTGATATCATCAACGTAGACTAGTACTGTACGCTGTGATATCATCAACGTAGACTAGTACTGTACACTGTGATATCATCAATGTAGACTAGTACTGTACATTGTGATATCAACAACGTAGACTAGTACTGTACACTGTGATATCTTCAACGTAGACTAGTACTGTACACTGTGATATCATCAACGTAGACTAGTACTGTACATTGTGATATAATCAACGTAGACTAGTACTGTACACTGATATCAACAACGTAGACTAGTACTGTACACTGTGATATCATCAACGTAGACTAGTACTGTACACTGATATCATCAACGTAGACTAGTACTGTACACTGTTATATCATCAACGTAGACTAGTACTGTACACTGTGATATCATCAACGTAGACTAGTACTGTGCACTGCGATATCATCAACGTAGACTAGTACTGTACATTGATATCATCAACGTAGACTAGTACTGTACACTGTTATATCATCAATGTAGACTAGTACTGTACATTGTGATATCATCAACGTAGACTAGTACTGTACACTGTGATATCATCAACGTAGACTAGTACTGTACACTGTGATATCATCAACATAGACTAATACTGTACACTGATATCATCAACGTAGACTAGTACTGTACACTGTTATATCATCAACGTAGACTAGTACTGTACACTGATATCATCAACGTAGACTAGTACTATACACTGTTATATCATCAAGGTAGACTAGTACTGTACACTGATATCATCAACGTAGACTGGTACTGTACACTGTGATATCATCAACGTAGACTAGGACTGTACATTGTGATATCATCAACGTAGACTAGTACTGTACACTGTGATATCGTCAACGTAGACTAGTACTGTACACTGTGATATCGTCAACGTAGACTAGTACTGTACACTGATATCATCAACGTAGACTAGTACTGTACACTGTGATATCATCAACGTAGACTAGTACTGTACATTGTGATATCATCAATGTAGACTAGTACTGTACACTGTGATATCATCAACGTAGACTATTACTGTACACTGATATCATCAACGTAGACTAGTACTGTACACTTATATCATCAACGTAGACTAGTACTGTACACACTAATATCGTCAACGTAGACTAGTACTGTACACTGTCATATCGTCAACGTAGACTAGTACTGTACACTGTCATATCGTCAACGTAGAGTAGTACTGTACACTGATATCGCCAACGTAGACTAGTACTGTACAGTGTGATATCGTCAACGTAGACTAGTACTGTACACTGATATCGTCAACGTAGACTAATACTGTACACTGTGATATCGTCAACGTAGACTAGTACTGTACACTGTGATTTCGTCAACGTAGACTAGTACTGTACACTGTGATATCGTCAACATAGACTAGTACTATACACTGTGATATCGCGAACGTAGACTAGTACTGTACACTGTGATATCTTCAACGTAGACTAATACTGTACACTGTGATACCATCAACGTAGTCTAGTACTGCACACTGTGATACCATCAACGTAGACTAGTACTGTACACTGTGATACCATCAACGTAGACTAGTACTGTACACTGTGATACCATCAACGTAGACTAGTACTGTGCACTGCGATATCATCAACGTAGACTAGTACTGTACATTGATATCATCAACGTAGACTAGTACTGTACACTGTTATATCATCAATGTAGACTAGTACTGTACATTGTGATATCATCAACGTAGACTAGTACTGTACACTGTGATATCATCAACATAGACTAGTACTGTACACTGATATCATCAACGTAGACTAGTACTGTACACTGTTATATCATCAACGTAGACTAGTACTGTACACTGATATCATCAACGTAGACTAGTACTATACACTGTTATATCATCAAGGTAGACTAGTACTGTACACTGATATCATCAACGTAGACTGGTACTGTACACTGTTATATCATCAACGTAGACTAGTACTGTACATTGTGATATCAACGTAGACTAGTACTGTACACTGTGATATCGTCAACGTAGACTAGTACTGTACACTGTGATATCGTCAACGTAGACTAGTACTGTACACTGATATCTTCAACGTAGACTAGTACTGTACACTGTGATATCATCAACGTAGACTAGTACTGTACATTGTGATATCATCAATGTAGACTAGTACTGTACACTGTGATATCATCAACGTAGACTAGTACTGTACACAGATATCATCAACGTAGACTAGTACTGTACACTTATATCATCAACGTAGACTAGTACTGTACACACTAATATCGTCAACGTAGACTAGTACTGTACACTGTCATATCGTCAACGTAGACTAGTACTGTACACTGTTATATCGTCAACGTAGACTAGTACTGTACACTGTCATATCGTCAACGTAGACTAGTACTGTACACTGTTATATCGTCAACGTAGACTAGTACTGTACACTGTCATATCGTCAACGTAGAGTAGTACTGTACACTGATATCATCAACGTAGACTAGTACTGTACAGTGTGATATCGTCAATGTAGACTAGTACTGTACACTGTGATATCATCAACGTAGACTAATACTGTACACTGTGATATCGTCAACGTAGACTAGTACTGTACACTGTGATTTCGTCAATGTAGACTAGTACTGTACACTGTGATATCGTCAACATAGACTAGTACTATACACTGTGATATCGCGAACGTAGACTAGTACTGTACACTGTGATATCGCCATCGTAGACTAGTACTGTACACTGTGATATCGCCAATGTAGACTAGTACGGTACACTGTGATATCTTCAACGTAGACTAGTACTGTACACTGTGATATCATCAACGTAGACTAGTACTGTACACTGTGATACCATCAACGTAGACTAATACTGTACACTGTGATACCATCAACGTAGTCTAGTACTGCACACTGTGATACCATCAACGTAGACTAGTACTGTACACTGTGATACCATCAACGTAGACTAGTACTGTACACTGTGATACCATCAACGTAGACTAGTACTGTACACTGTGATACCATCAACGTAGACTAGTACTGTACACTGTGATACCATCAACGTAGACTAGTACTGTACACTGTGATACCATCAACGTAGACTAGTACTGTACACTGTGATACCATCAACGTAGACTAGTACTGTACACTGTGGTATATCAGTAACATAGACTAGTACTGTACGCTGTGATATCATCAATGTAGACTAGTACTGTACGCTGTGATATCATCAACGTAGACTAGTACTGTACACTGTGATATCATCAACATAGACTAGTACTGTACTCTGTGATATCATCAACGTAGACTAGTACTGTACACTGTGATATAATCAACGTAGACTAGTACTGTACACTGTGATATCATCAACGTAGACTAGTACTGTACACTGATATCATCAACGTAGACTAGTACTGTACACT
>JAHLWY010001320.1:0-22671 GCA_020002185.1 Paraescarpia echinospica | reverse complement strand
AAATCACCAACTGCCCATATGGTACACATACAATCTCATACAAATCACCAACTGCCCATATGGTACACATACAATCTCATACAAATCACCAACTGCCCATATGGTACACATACAATCTCATACAAATCACCAACTGCCCATATGGTACACATACAATCTCATACAAATCACCAACTGCCCATATGGTACACATACAATCTCATACAAATCACCAACTGCCCATATGGTACACATACAATCTCATACAAATCACCAACTGCCCATATGGTACACATACAATCTCATACAAATCACCAACTGCCCATATGGTACACATACAATCTCATACAAATCACCAACTGCCCATATGGTACACATACAATCTCATACAAATCACCAACTGCCCATATGGTACACATACAATCTCATACAAATCACCAACTGCCCATATGGTACACATACAATCTCATACAAATCACCAACTGCCCATATGGTACACATACAATCTCATACAAATCACCAACTGCCCATATGGTACACATACAATCTCATACAAATCACCAACTGCCCATATGGTACACATACAATCTCATACAAATCACCAACTGCCCATATGGTACACATACAATATCATACAAATCACCAACTGCCCATATGGTACACATACAATCTCATACAAATCACCAACTGCCCATATGGTACACATACAATCTCATACAAATCACCAACTGCCCATATGGTACACATACAATCTCATACAAACCACCAACTGCCCATATGGTACACATACAATCTCATACAAATCACCAACTGCCCATATGGTACACATACAATCTCATACAGATTACATACCTGGAGGTGTTTCAGGAGGTTGGAGGTGGTCTTGCCGGTTGCTGATATATAGATAGCACAGTACTTGCACTTGGCTTTAAAGATGTCAGTACATTCTGGCATCTCAAAATGAGTATACGCTGCGGACGACTTGGCAGGCGATGCCATACTTTTACTAAATACTCGTGTCTTAAGAGATAGCTTTATTAGACAGATAGCAGATCACAATATGTCGCATAGACAGTTGGAATTGAAATAAACTCCACTTCTTAGGTCTGAAGCATTTGTAGTGAAACATCAATTTGCCCTATAAAACTGCTGGTTTAGTGGTTTTAGCTCCAGTCCCAGATACTGAGCACACAATGACTGAGACATTGGTGAAACTATGTGTAAAGATCAGTGGGATCATAGGATTATCAATCCGTGGGTTCAAATAAAACTGCTCAATGAAAGAATGTAGGAGTAGCAAATAACTATATAGCCAATAACTCCCACTGTGTTGTGTTGGGGTGGCAGGCCACATATGGCCTCCACTTACACACATAGGGCACAGTTACAGGTTACCCAGTTACAGACCTCTGCAAGCAAGTCAATTACCCCACTGTGTTGTGTTGGGGTGGCAGGCCACCTACGGCCTCCACTTACACACATAGGGCACAGTTACAGGTTACCCAGTTACAGACCTCTGCAAGCAAGCCAATTACCCCACTGTGTTGTGTTGGGGTGGCAGGCCACCTATGGCCTCCACTTACACACATAGGGCACAGTTACAGGTTACCCAGTTACAGACCTCTGCAAGCAAGTCAATTACCCCACTGTGTTGTGTTGGGGTGGCAGGCGACCTACGGCCACCACTTACACACATAGGGCACAGTTACAGGTTACCCAGTTACAGACCTCTGCAAGCAAGCCAATTACCCCACTGTGTTGTGTTGGGGTGGCAGGCCACCTACGGCCTCCACTTACACACATAGGGCACAGTTACAGGTTACCCAGTTACAGACCTCTGCAAGCAAGCCAATTACCCCACTGTGTTGTGTTGGGGTGGCAGGCCACCTACGGCCTCCACTTACACACATAGGGCACAGTTACAGGTTACCCAGTTACAGACCTCTGCAAGCAAGCCAATTACCCCACTGTGTTGTGTTGGGGTCGCAGGCCACCTACGGCCTCCACTTACACACATGGGGCACCGTTACAGGTTACCCAGTTACAGACCTCTGCAAGCAAGCCAATTACCCCACTGTGTTGTGTTGGGGTGGCAGGCCACCTACGGCCTCCACTTACACACATAGGGCACAGTTACAGGTTACCCAGTTACAGACCTCTGCAAGCAAGCCAATTACCCCACTGTGTTGTGTTGGGGTGGCAGGTCACCTACGGCCTCCACTTACACACATAGGGCACAGTTACAGGTTACCCAGTTACAGACCTCTGCAAGCAGTTCAATTACCCCACTGTGTTGTGTTGGGGTGGCAGGCCACCTATGGCCTCCACTTACACACATAGGGCACAGTTACAGGTTACCCAGTTACAGACCTCTGCAAGCAAGCCAATTACCCCACTGTGTTGTGTTGGGGTGGCAGGCCACCTACGGCCTCCACTTACACACATAGGGCACAGTTACAGGTTACCCAGTTACAGACCTCTGCAAGCAAGCCAATTACCCCACTGTGTTGGGTTGGGGTGGCAGGCCACCTACGGCCTCCACTTACACACATAGGGCACAGTTACAGGTTACCCAGTTACTGACCTCTGCAAGCAAGTCAATTACCCCACTGTGTTGTGTTGGGGTGGCAGGCCACCTACGGCCTCCACTTACACACATAGGGCACAGTTAAAGGTTACCCAGTTACAGACCTCTGCAAGCAAGCCAATTACCCCACTGTGTTGTGTTGGGGTGGCAGGCCACCTACGGCCTCCACTTACACACATAGGGCACAGTTACAGGTTACCCAGGTACAGACCTCTGCAAGCAAGCCAATTACCCCACTGTGTTGTGTTGGGGTGGCAGGCCACCTACGGCCTCCACTTACACACATAGGGCACAGTTACAGGTTACCCAGTTACAGACCTCTGTAAGCAAGCCAATTACCCCACTGTGTTGTGTTGGGGTGGCAGGCCACCTACGGCCTCCACTTACACACATAGGGCACAGTTACAGGTTACCCAGTTACAGACCTCTGCAAGCAAGTCAATTACCCCACTGTGTTGTGTTGGGGTGGCAGGCCACCTACGGCCTCCACTTACACACATAGGGCACAGTTACAGGTTACCCAGTTACAGACCTCTGCAAGCAAGCCAATTACCCCACTGTGTTGTGTTGGGGTGGCAGGCTACCTACGGCCTCCACTTACACACATAGGGCACAGTTACAGGTTACCCAGTTACAGACTTCTGCAAGCAAGTCAATTACCCCACTGTGTTGTGTTGGGGTGGCAGGCCACCTACGGCCTCCACTTACACACATAGGGCACAGTTACAGGTTACCCAGTTACAGACCTCTGCAAGCAGAAGTAATTGCCCACTGTGTTGTGTTGGAGTTGGCAGACCCATCTGACCTCCACGCACTTTACACATGGGGCACAGTTACAGGTTATCCAGTTACAGACCTCTGCAAGCAAACCAATTACCCACTGTGTTGTGGTGTTGTTGGGGTGGCAGCGGGCCACCTGACCTCACTTTTTGCAGGGCACAGTTCTGGAGTTACCCAGTTACAGACCTCTGCAAGCAAGCCAATTACCCCACTGTGTTGTGTTGGGGTGGCAGGCCACCTACGGCCTCCACTTACACACATAGGGCACAGTTACAGGTTACCCAGTTACAGACCTCTGCAAGCAAGCCAATTACCCCACTGTGTTGTGTTGGGGTGGCAGGCCACCTACGGCCTCCACTTACACACATAGGGCACAGTTACAGGTTACCCAGTTACAGACCTCTGCAAGCAAGTCAATTACCCCACTGTGTTGTGTTGGGGTGGCAGGCCACCTATGGCCTCCACTTACACACATAGGGCACAGTTACAGGTTACCCAGTTACAGACCTCTGCAAGCAAGCCAATTACCCCACTGTGTTGTGTTGGGGTGGCAGGCCACCTACGGCCTCCACTTACACACATAGGGCACAGTTACAGGTTACCCAGTTACAGACCTCTGCAAGCAAGTCAATTACCCCACTGTGTTGTGTTGGGGTGGCAGGCCACCTACGGCCTCCACTTACACACATAGGGCACAGTTACAGGTTACCCAGTTACAGACCTCTGCAAGCAAGCCAATTACCCCACTGTGTTGTGTTGGGGTGGCAGGCCACCTACGGCCTCCACTTACACACATAGGGCACAGTTACAGGTTACCCAGTTACAGACCTCTGCAAGCAAGCCAATTACCCCACTGTGTTGTGTTGGGGTGGCAGGCCACCTACGGCCTCCACTTACACACATAGGGCACAGTTACAGGTTACCCAGTTACAGACCTCTGCAAGCAAGTCAATTACCCCACTGTGTTGTGTTGGGGTGGCAGGCCACCTACGGCCTCCACTTACACACATAGGGCACAGTTACAGGTTACCCAGTTACAGACCTCTGCAAGCAAGCCAATTACCCCACTGTGTTGTGTTGGGGTGGCAGGCCACCTACGGCCTCCACTTACACACATAGGGCACAGTTACAGGTTACCCAGTTACAGACCTCTGCAAGCAAGCCAATTACCCCACTGTGTTGTGTTGGGGTGGCAGGCCACCTACGGCCTCCACTTACACACATAGGGCACAGTTACAGGTTACCCAGTTACAGACCTCTGCAAGCAAGTCAATTACCCCACTGTGTTGTGTTGGGGTGGCAGGCCACCTACGGCCTCCACTTACACACATAGGGCACAGTTACAGGTTACCCAGTTACAGACCTCTGCAAGCAAGCCAATTACCCCACTGTGTTGTGTTGGGGTGGCAGGCCACCTACGGCCTCCACTTACACACATAGGGCACAGTTACAGGTTACCCAGTTACAGACCTCTGCAAGCAAGCCAATTACCCCACTGTGTTGTGTTGGGGTGGCAGGCCACCTACGGCCTCCACTTACACACATAGGGCACAGTTACAGGTTACCCAGTTACAGACCTCTGCAAGCAAGTCAATTACCCCACTGTGTTGTGTTGGGGTGGCAGGCCACCTACGGCCTCCACTTACACACATAGGGCACAGTTACAGGTTACCCAGTTACAGACCTCTGCAAGCAAGTCAATTACCCCACTGTGTTGTGTTGGGGTGGCAGGCCACCTACGGCCTCCACTTACACACATAGGGCACAGTTACAGGTTACCCAGTTACAGACCTCTGCAAGCAAGTCAATTACCCCACTGTGTTGTGTTGGGGTGGCAGGTCACCTACGGCCTCCACTTACACACATAGGGCACAGTTACAGGTTACCCAGTTACAGACCTCTGCAAGCAGTTCAATTACCCCACTGTGTTGTGTTGGGGTGGCAGGCCACCTATGGCCTCCACTTACACACATAGGGCACAGTTACGGGTTACCCAGTTACAGACCTCTGCAAGCAAGCCAATTACCCCACTGTGTTGTGTTCGGGTTGCACGAACGCACGCACGCACGCACACACATAGGGCACAGTTACGGGTTACCCAGTTACAGACCTCTGTAAACAAGCCAATTACCCCACTGTGTTGTGTTCGGGTTGCACGCACGCACGCACGCACGCACACACACACAAACACACACAAGCAAGCACACTAATTACAATTGTGTATTTAGAGCAGCAGGGTGGGGGACAAACACGGTTTCAGAATGAAATACAAATAAGTTGCATTTTAAAATTTAAAATACCCTCTAAAATGTCAAATACAAATACACATGATGAAATACATTGCACTAATCAAATTTAAAAAAACGGATGGTCAGATTCAAATATGCTATATATATCAGATAGGTCAAACACAGAATACAATGGTGAACTGAGACAGGTTTACCCTTAGACAGAGTAGACAGGGATTTAGCAGCTGACCAGCCAGTCAGGAGGTAGGAGCCATGACCAGTCATTCACACCATACTAACAGTGCAAACAGTACAGGTGGCATGGCTTCTAAAATTACAAAGCCAGGTGGTAGAGGAGGCTTATTTACTGCAGTGCTTCCCAGAGCCTGTCACTATAATAACTTTGTACAGTACAGTACAGTACAGTACTGTACTGTACTGTACAGTTCAGTACAGTACAGTTCAGTACAGTACTGTACTGTACTGTACAGTACAGTACAGTTAAGTACAGTACAGTACAGTACAGTTCAGTACAGTTCAGTACAGTTCAGTACAGTACAGTTAAGTACAGTACAGTACAGTACAGTACAGTACAGTACAGTACAGTACAGTACAGTACAGTTCAGTACAGTACAGTACAGTACAGCTTCTCTGAGGAGAGAAGGTATTAACTAGGGAAATCTAACTTAATTTTTATGCAACTGAAATGCTTAATTGTAATAGAAAGGTAATAGCTCAATTACTATTACATCTATTAGATTACTTCTGGTATATAGCCATTTCTATCTGACTAATCTATCTACTTGTATTGTAAGTATGAACAAAAATTGTAATCAATATAAGTAATCATGATTACGATTACTTTGGTAATGTAATCAAGTACAATTATGATTACTTGGCTTTTGTGACCAATGTAATCGAGTACGAGTACTCAAAAAGTAGCCCATGATTACCATGAGTACGATTACCCCGACTACGATTACCCCGACTACGATTACCCCATCTCTGGCTCCAAGGTAGGGTTAGTGGTGGACTTCCTCTCACAAATCAATAACTCTCACAAAATAATAATTAATAATTTTTGTAGCATATTGTAGTGATTTCAAACTAAAACCACTGTTTTATACACGTTGCTACAGGTTTCAATGCGATTATATTATTTTATATATACCTCAAAGTGTGTAAACCTGTTTACTCAGGAAATCAATAGAATTACTATAAAATAACTATAAGGTATTTTAACAACTTTATAATACACTTCATTGAATCAGTGTGGGTTTATTTAAACATATATGTTATTAATTGTTAGTTATTAATTAATGCATTTAAGTTAATTAATCAATTAATATTTCCAGAATGTAGTTTAATTAACTTTACTACAAACAAATTGTAATTTGATTGACAAATTCCCATTTAACTCTCAATTAAATGTTCATTTAAAATTGGCTGCTAATGAGTATTCCATGTCCATGTTACGTGTAGGTATGTCCTCCTGTCTCTTACACAAAATAGTTATATCTTTATGTAATCTGCATAATGTCATAATTATTTTTAATTCAATTAAAGTCAACATAATTGAACAATATGATTAATTAATTAATTGCAATTGGCCTGTTGTGTGATGTTGATTGGTTAACTTCTGAGTTAATTTGCCTACTATCTGCACTGCACAGTGAAATTATCTATGTTCTGTTACACATCTACTTTTATTAATTAATATTTACAGAAACTCAACTTTAATTAATTCATTAGTTTTACTAAACATGTTAATGTGTTTTTATTAATTACAAAATGAGTCATTTAGGAATTCTATCAGCAATTTTAACAACACATAATGTAATTATTGCTGTTAATTGAAATACAGTTAAAGGGAATAAAAACACCTATTGCTTGAATTCATTTTATATTACATCCTACTATCTATTTCCACGTCGACCAAGTTCAAAAAATAAAAAATTCAATGAATTAGAAATTCCACATTTTATGCTGTGCATCTGGACATTTTCGAATATGCATATTTTTGGCGCACTTTTCGGGATGCCGAGATGTGACGTCACTTATGACTCAAACTCGCATCAGGCCGACCCTTTCCATGCATTCAGAGCATGTTTACAAGTATAGCTTTTAGGTCGAAACGAGCGTCAGAATTAGTTATTGTGCAATATTCCGATGTAATACAAACATTAGTCATTATAGAGGAACAAGCAGTTATCTTACGGTTCCACATGAATCAAATTTTATTCAAAATAACGAATGCGAATGGGTCTACAAGTTGACTAGCTTTCGCCGAACTTGGGCTCGTTTTCAGAATAATTATATCGAATGTAACCAACAGGAGATAATCTACACCAATAAACATACATAGCAAGCATATATTGTATCCAGCTACAGAAAGTAACGTGCATAATCTCATAATATCACTAAAATATCGATATACGAAGGAGTTGTACAGTTTATCATAACAACTTAATTCAGTCAGAGAGTTTCCGCTGGCGCCGCTAGCTCAGTGGGTAGGCGCGTTGGTTTCTTGTCACTTATTTTACAATCGGGCGACGCCGGTTCAATCCTGACACCATGCAAACCATTGATTTTCTTTACACTTTTTTGTTTATGTTTTCACGAACTAATATAAACGAAATCATTTTATACTATAATGCACTGTTAGTAAATAATTTTTATTTTTGTAGTAATTATTTCTTTGCCACAAAAATGAAATTACGGTCATTATATAACGATGTTTCTACGTTTAATTTATCCAAACAAATATAATGTAATGGATATATAATTGATTAATTGTACATATGTTGTATGGTAATATTGTAATTATATATGTGAAAACAGAGTGTGATCTGTCTGGATAAATACAATTTAGAAACGTCGTTATATATAATGACCATATTTTCATTTTTGTGACAAATAAATAATTACTAAAAAAATAAAAATATACTTACAAACAATGCATCATAGTATACAAAATGATTTGGTTTATATTACTTCGTGAAAACATAAAGAAAAAAAGTGTAAAGAAAATCAATGGTTTGCATGCTGTCAGGACTGAACCGGCGTCGCCCGATTGTAAAATAAATAGCAAGAAACCAACGCATCTACCATCTGAGCTAGCGGCACCAACAGTAATTCACTAACTGATTTAAGTTGTTATGATAAATTGTACAACTCCTTCTTCATATATCGATATTCTTGTGATATTATGAGATTATACACATTACTTTCTTTATGTATGTTTATTGGTGTAGATTATCTCCCTTTGGTTGCATTCGATATAACTAATCGATTCATGTGGAACCGTAAGATAACTGCTTGTTCCTCTGTGATGACTAGTGTTTGTATTACGTCGGAATATTGCACAATAACTCATTCTCATGCTCATTTCGACCCAAAAGCTATCCTTATAAACATGCTCTGAATGCATGAAAAGGGTCGGCCTGATGCGAGTGTGTGTCATAAGTGACGTCACGATACCACATGATCGCCTAGCTCATTAAAATTTAATTTTCCGCGGGAATCGCTTCACAGACGGGATTAAAATCGAATTTATGCAACAAATGTATTTCTGTATTTGTATTAATGTTGTCAAATGCTACATACAATGTTAGACTTTGTGTACACATGGAAAAAGGATTTTAGCTAATGCCATATTTTTATTTCCTTTAATATAATTGAGTAATTGTATACATTAATTTAATTAACCTAATAAATATGTGATGTTAATTGGTAAACATTTGAGTTAATTGTAACTAATAGTTAATTGTAATTAATAATTAACTTCTCAAGTTAATTGCCCCATGTTTGCATTGCATACTGTAATTAACTGATTAAAAAATAATTCATTGACATTTCCACAAACGTTTAGTTGAATGTAATTAATTAACTTTACCTGAACGCGTTAAATTTATTTAATTGTTAAAGTCCCAATTAAATCAAAAATTATGTATTAATTTTAAATTCAAGTTCTAACAGACATACGTAAATAGACAGGCAGCTAGCCTGCCAGCCAGCTGGATAGATGGAGAGACAGATAGACATACATAAATATACAGGCAGCAAACCAGACATATATGGACAGACATATATTCATAAATTGACAGGCTGCCAGCCAGTCAGCTGGACAGGCGGACAGACAGACACACATAAATAGACAGGCAGCCAGCTGGACAGGTGGAGAGACATATATTCATAAAATGACAGGCAGCCAGTCTGCCAGCCAGCCAGCTGGACAGGTGGACAGACATATATTCATAAATTGACAGGCTGCCAGCCAGTCAGCTGGACAGGCGGACAGACATACACACATAAATAGACAGGCAGCCAGCTGGACAGGTGGAGAGACATATAGTCATAAATTGACAGGCAGCCAGTCTGCCAGCCAGCCAGCTGGACAGGTGGACAGACATATAGTCATAAATAGACAGGCAGCCAGCCTGCCAGCCAGCCAGCTGGACAGGTGGACAGACATATAGTCATAAATAGACAGGCAGCCAGTCTGCCAGCCAGTCAGCTGGACAGGTGGACAGACATATATTCATAAATTGACAGGCAGCCAGTCTGCCAGCTAGCCAGCTGGACAGGTGGACAGACATATAGTCATAAATAGACAGGCAGCCAGCCTGCCTGCCAGTCAGCTGGACAGGTGGACATACATATATTCATAAATTGACAGGCAGCCAGCTGGACAGGTGGACAGACATATATTCATAAATTGACAGGCAGCCAGTCTGCCAGCCAGCCAGCTGGACAGGTGGACAGACATATATTCATAAATAGACAGGCAGCCAGCTGGACAGGTGGACAGACATATATTCATAAATTGACAGGCAGCCAGTCTGCCAGCCAGCCAGCTGGACAGGTGGACAGACATATAGTCATAAATAGACAGGCAGCCAACCTGCCTGCCAGTCAGCTGGACAGGTGGACAGGTGGACAGACATATATTCATAAATTGACAGGCAGCCAGTCTGCCAGGCAGCCATCTTAACAGGTGGACAGACATTTAGTCATAAATAGATAGGCAGCCAGAATGCCTGCCAGTCAGCTGGACAGGAGGACAGACATATATTCATAAATTGACAGGCAACCAGTCTGCCAGCCAGCCAGCTGGACAGGCGGACAGACAGACATACATAAATAGACAGGCAGCCAGCCTGCCAGCCAGCTGGACAGGCGGACAGACAGACATACATAAATAGACAGGCAGCCAGCCTGCCAGCCAGCTGGACAGGCGGAAAGACAGACATACATAAATAGACAGGCAGCCAGCCTGCCAGCCTGCCAGCCTGCCAGCCTGCCAGCCAGCTGGACAGACGGACAGACATGCATATGTCAACATAATATTTTTTTTCTCAAAACTCTTATCTTCAAAACATTATGTTGACGTGTTTATGCACATGTAGCCCCTAGTCACTGCTCATGATCAAGGTGATCTGTTGATGCACATGTAGCCACTAGTCACTGCTCATGGTCAAGGTGATCTGTTGATGCACATGTAGCCACTAGTCACTGCCCATGGTCAAGGTGATCTGTTGATGCACATGTAGCCACTAGTCACTGCTCATGGTCAAGGTGATCTGTTGATGCACATGTAGCCACTAGTCACTGCTCATGGTCAAGGTGATCTGTTGATGCACATGTAGCCACTAGTCACTGCTCATGGTCAAGGTGATCTGTTGATGCACATGTAGCCATTAATCACTGCCCATGAGCAAGATGATCTGTTGATGCACATGTAGCCACTAGTCACTGCTCATGATCAACGTGATCTGTTGATGCACATGTAGCCACTAGTCACTGCTCATGGTCAAGGTGATCTGTTGATGAACATGTAGCCACTAGTCACTGCTCATGGTCAAGGTGATCTGTTGATGCACATGTAGCCACTAGTCACTGCTCATGGTCAAGGTGATCTGTTGATGCACATGTAGCCACTAGTCACTGCTCATGGTCAAGGTGATCTGTTGATGCACATGTAGCCATTAATCACTGCCCATGAGCAAGATGATCTGTTGATGCACATGTAGCCACTAGTCACTGCTCATGATCAAGGTGATCTGTTGATGCACATGTAGCCCCTAGTCACTGCTCATGGTCAAGGTGATCTGTTGATGAACATGTAGCCACTAGTCACTGCTCATGATCAAGGTGATCTGTTGATGCACATGTAGCCACTAGTCACTGCTCATGATCAAGGTGATCTGTTGATGAACATGTAGCCACTAGTCACTGCTCATGATCAAGGTGATCTGTTGATGAACATGTAGCCACTTGTCACTGCTCATGATCAATGTGATCTGTTGATGCACATGTAGCCACTAGTCACTGCTCATGGTCAAGGTGATCTGTTGATGCACATGTAGCCACTAGTCACTGCTCATGATCAAGGTGATCTGTTGATGCACATGTAGCCCCTAGTCACTGCTCATGGTCAAGGTGATCTGTTGATGAACATGTAGCCACTAGTCACTGCTCATGATCAAGGTGATCTGTTGATGAACATGTAGCCCCTAGTCACTGCTCATGATCAAGGTGATCTGTTGATGCACATGTAGCCCCTAGTCACTGCTCATGGTCAAGGTGATCTGTTGATGAACATGTAGCCCCTAGTCACTGCTCATGATCAAGGTGATCTGTTGATGCACATGTAGCCCCTAGTCACTGCTCATGGTCAAGGTGATCTGTTGATGCACATGTAGCCACTAGTCACTGCTCATGATCAAGGTGATCTGTTGATGAACATGTAGCCACTAGTCACTGCTCATGATCAAGGTGATCTGTTGATGCACATGTAGCCACTAGTCACTGCTCATGATCAACGTGATCTGTTGATGAACATGTAGCCACTAGTCACTGCTCATGATCAAGGTGATCTGTTGATGAACATGTAGCCACTAGTCACTGCTCATGATCAAGGTGATCTGTTGATGCACATGTAGCCACTTGTCACTGCTCATGATCAACGTGATCTGTTGATGCACATGTAGCCCCTAGTCACTGCCCATGAGCAAGGTGATCTGTTGATGCACATGTAGCCACTAGTCACTGCTCATGGTCAAGGTGATCTGTTGATGCACATGTAGCCACTAGTCACTGCCCATGAGCAAGATGATCTGTTGATGCACATGTAGCCCCTAGTCACTGCTCATGATCAAGTTGATCTGCTCTATGTACAGCCATGCTAAAGTACATCCAGCCACGTGAAATATGAGACCCTGTAGTTTCCCACCAAAATGATGGAAATGACCTGGGAATTCCACTAGAGGGCCCCTTATAACAACAGTAACATGGGTTTAATCATAGGATTAGTAAATCCCAGATCTAAAATGTTCTGGCGTACGGACTAGCTTAGTCCCAGAATTAGCTTAATCCTAGGTTTAACAAATCCCAGGATTAACTAATCCTGGGACTAAGTTAGTCCACTTTCTGGCATACAGGCCTTAGATATCGGTACATACTGGTTGACGTCAACCGTTTTACCTGCTTTCTTATGGTATTAGCTTAAACATCATCACGAATAGCTTTAGGGTCATTCCATGTGAACGAAACCAATATTTCTTAATTTTTTGGTACTCGTCTCTTAAATTGTTCATGAATTGGTGAAAGAATTTGGTAAATTGAATGCGGGGGTGGCACATCGCCAGCTCACCCGGAATTCGCATGCAGCGCCCCATTCGTGTTGTTGTATCCACAAGACCAACAACGTTTACGAAGCCGCCAAGTGCACACCGGAACCATCTTGCAGCCGTCCCATGTGGAAAATGGAATCTACCCATGTTTGTAAACACCAACATAAGATCTCTGGGGCCTAAAATAACATAACTTGCACAAGTACTAAAACTTAACTGCGCTGATGTCGCGACAATAACAGAGACTTGGTTTAGGGAAGACACACCGGAGGAATACATATGTGTGCCAGGATATTTCCACACCAGGAAAGACCTACCAACAGGCATCCCTTTCAAGGAATGGACAGAACTACGAACAAACGAAATTAGCAGTATAAGGGCCCGATATAGTCTGGCTTTCATTCTTATTGCCTCAGTTTGAAAATATGTTAACTGTGAGTCTACCAAAGGCTGCTGAAGCTAAAGCTATTCGTCTGTCATCGTGTCTCTCTGTAGAAGGTGCTATGCTCCCAAGGAAGCAGAACTCTCCTACAGTCTCGAGTTCTTCATTTTCTAGGATGATGTGCTTGTCTGAAGAATTGATTAATAATAATAATAAACATTGTTTATTCACGATAACCTTATAAAATATACATTTTATCTTCCTAAGGGTCGTGATTGTAAAATATTAGAGTACAAGTAAATGTTATTTAAATGCTAAACAAATTATTTAAAAGTAGTTAAGATATACTTAAATACATATTACAATTTAGAAATTAGAATTGCATAAATAACATTTGTAAAACATATAGCATCAATAAATAAAATAAAAAATGCTGTGTTAGAATGTTCATTACGTTGTTTGTTCATGTTGTCTAATTAAACACGTTCTGCAAATATGCTCTCTTAAACGCACTTAGAGAGCTGCATTTTCTTATTTCTGGATTTAAAGTATTCCATATTTGTGCGCCATTAACAGCTATAGAGTTCTTGAAGATGTTTGTTCGTGCTCTTGGAACATACAAATCCTCTCTTGTATTTGACCGTGTTGTTCTTGTCGAAACGTTCGAGACAGATTTGAATAGCGCACACGTGTAGTCAGGAGCCAGTCCCTTTACTGCCTTGAACACCAATTGAGATTGTCTGTATTTCACGCGCTCTGGTAGTGGCAGCCAGTTTAGTTGTTTCAATAGTGGAGCACTTGGAGCTCTGTATTCAGAGTCTGTTATGATTCTGGCAGCACGTCTTCTTAGTTTGTAGATGCGTTCTGATGAACTTGCATTGCCCCAGAGTGTGCTGCAATAGTCCATGTGTGGTAGAACGTAGCTGTTGTAAAACGTCTTCTGTGCTTGGTATGGAAGGTATTTCTTTATTCTGCAGAGAAGTGCGATTACTTTGCATTTGAAGAGGTCGATTTCCATACCCCATTTTTGACACTGAGCTTGAAGCTCTTCCTCTGCACACTGTAGTATCTTGAACATGGTAGACATTAGAGTTGTGTCGTCAACATAACTGATGACTGTCTGATGTCAAAACTAAGGTATGCAGGGCCTCACTCAGGATCAAATTTTTGCCAGTTCATTTTTTTTCCGACATGCTACGAAGCACGGTCGGGCATGCGATCGGATGCGCGATCGAACGTATTGCATATTGAATGATGATTCCTAATTTGTATGTATATGTTTTGTTCAAAGCATGTGATTCACATTTTAATGCCACTTACAACATGGCACATATAAGTTGTTTCATTAGGACACATTTAATTGCCACAATTTGCTAAATATTTGTAACAAAACTATAACAAATTAGCAAACATACTTAATATGGAATCCCAATTTGTATATACAATAAAAATTGTATACAAAGTATAATGGACTATGGAAGGTAATGTCTGGAATTATAAAGCATTTGTTTTTTTGTACAAGTACCATATCATAAAATCAAAAATACTACAGTTCGATTTTGTTTAATTTCCAAAAAAAAATATTACAATTTTTTTTTAATAAGTCGCCATGCAATGGCTATAATAAGTTACAGTTATTAATTAAAACATTGTGTATTCATGTTGCTGTGAATATTCCAGTTGTTAAACTATAAATCAGTCAAAACATTAATTAAATTAATTAGCAAGCGCTCCATGCCTTAGACCACCCATTGGATAATGCCTTAGACCACCCGTTGGATAGTGCCTTAGACCACCCGTTGGATAATGCCTTAGACCACACGTTGGATAATGCCTTAGACCACCCGTTGGATAATGCCTTAGACCACCCGTTGGATAATGCCTTAGATGACCCGTTGGATAATGCCTTAGACCACCCGTTGGATAATGCCTTAGATCACCCGTTGGATAATGCCTTAGACCACCCGTTGGATAATGCCTTAGACCACCCGTTGGATAATGCCTTAGACCACCCGTTGGATAATGCCTTAGATCACCCGTTGGATAATGCCTTAGACCACCCGTTGGATAATTCCTTAGACCACCCGTTGGATAATGCCTTAGACCACCCGTTGGATAATGCCTTAGACCACCCGTTGGATAATGCCTTAGACCACACGTTGAATAATGCCTTAGACCACCCGTTGGATAATGCCTTAGACCACCCGTTGGATAATGCCTTAGATCACCCGTTGGATAATGCCTTAGACCACCCGTTGGATAATGCCTTAGACCACCCGTTGGATAATGCCTTAGATCACCCGTTGGATAATGCCTTAGACCACCCGTTGGATAATGCCTTAGATCACCCGTTCTCAGGCATGGACCTTCGCTAAGACTCGCCATGACAACGCGCTAAAAGTAGCACAGACGTAACTAAATCTAGCACAATCACGACACGTGCAGTCTGCAGACTCCACTGCAGGCTGATTATCGCAATCCTGTTCAAAAATGATGCGACCTCGTCGAACAAAATCTAGTTTCAGCACTTTAAATCAATTTTAATTGTGAAAAACTGACAAATGGCATCGGTGATGTACGAAGTTGCATATCGGTGATAATATACACAGTTGTAGGTAAACCGACATGTTTACACTTCAACTGATCATAACTTTCCTTTCTCTGACGGCATCAATTTTGTGTAACATCAACAGACAGTGAACACCAACACATCTCCTCACTGGTTGATTAAAAACCATACGATCCCAATATGATTACAAGTGTGGGTTTTCGATTTGCCGCGACCTGTGTTTGCGAAAACCGTACCTTCACGACCCTCTGTCTGCATGAAATTCTTAGTGCGCATTTTCGCTAAATCACGGACGACAAGTTTGTCAAATAAAGGAATACTTCTAAAAATTTATACTGTCGTAAAGATTGTTATGTTGTCGTTCCAATGATATTAAATATGTATCATTTAACGCGGACTGAACGATGTAAGGGATGCGTGACCTGTGGTTTGTCATAGTTTTGCACCAGATCTGGCCAGATCCAACAGCCGCAGCGGCCGCTGTGGTAATGCTAGTTAGTTATTGTGACAGTCACTGTTGTCTTGTTAGTGGTCGCCGGTGCGTTTGATGCGGTTACAATTAGGTCTAGGAAATAGTTTGGGAACGGAATGAGCGGGTTCTTCCCAGACACTAATAATTACAACAATACACTCAATTGGTGCCTGTGTAACATTGCCCAATCTGTTCACTAAACTGTCCAATCGAGACAAATTGAACAGGATAGGTGATAACAGACAGTCCTGCCTCAGTTCTATTTCAACTTTGAACCATTTTGTCCAACTGACCATTGATGATAACAGCACATTCGACTTTCTCATACGTGGCCTCAATCAGTGATGTCATTTTGGGGTCGACCCCAATAGATCTCAAGGTCTTCCATAATGCATCCCTGCTATTGTGTGAAATGTGGCCTTGAAGTCCACACAATTGAAATGTAGTGGGATTCTTTGTTCATTTGCCTTTTCTGTGATCTGGTGAACAAGTAGGATAACAGACAGATGGTGTTCCCTGTTTCTTTGGTATCCAAATAGATGATTTGACAGGTGTGTATCAGTGATGTCTTCTATTCGTGTGAGCATCATCTTACAGAACACTTTACCAGGAACATACATTACAGTAATCGCTGTGTAGTTTGATGGTGTTAACAACTTAACATGTATCCTTTGTTGAGTACAGGGTTGGTAATAATCCTGCACCACTACTGTCAATCCGTCATAACAACTTAACATGTATCCTTTCTTGAGTACAGGGTTGGTAATACTCCTGCACCACTACTGTCAATCCGTCATAACAACTTAACATGTATCCTTTCTTGAGTACAGGGTTGGTAATACTCCTGCACCACTACTGTCAATCCGTCATAACAACTTAACATGTATCCTTTCTTGAGTACAGGGTTGGTAATACTCCTGCACCACTACTGTCAATCCGTCATAACAACTTAACATGTATCCTTTGTTGAGTACAGGGTTGGTAATACTCCTGCACCACTACTGTCAATCCGTCATAACAACTTAACATGTATCCTTTGTTGAGTACAGGGTTGGTAATACTCCTGCACCACTACTGTCAATCCGTCATAACAACTTAACATGTATCCTTTCTTGAGTACAGGGTTGGTAATACTCCTGCACCACTACTGTCAATCCGTCATAACAACTTAACATGTATCCTTTCTTGAGTACAGGGTTGGTAATACTCATGCACCACTACTGTCAATCCGTCATAACAACTTAACATGTATCCTTTCTTGAGTACAGGGTTGGTAATACTCCTGCACCACTACTGTCAATCCGTCATAACAACTTAACATGTATCCTTTCTTGAGTACAGGGTTGGTAATACTGTGTTTTGTGTGTGTTTGGTGTGTGGTTGAGTGTGTGTGTGTCTGTGTGTGTGTGTATGGTGTGTGTGTGTGTATGTATGTGTGTGTGTGTGTGTGTGTGTGTGTGTGTGTGTGTGTGTGTGTGTGTGTGTGTGTGTGTGTGTGTGTGTGTGTGTGTGTGTGTATGTGTGAGTGTGTGTGAGGGTGTTTGTGAGTGTGAGAAACAATTCACGCATATCATACCAAAATGGTATTTTCAAGTTCACTTTTTCGGCGGACGGATCCTTAATGTGGTCTTACCCCAAATAGATGTCCGGCATGTTACAAACCTTCACGAAGGCTAGATGATATCAAGCTACATACATATCTAGATTAACCACAAAGGGGAACATATGTTACCATTTCATCTCCGCCACGTAAGTTACAAGTGGTTGTGTGTGTTTGTGTGTGTGTGTTTGTGTGTGTGTGTGTGTTTGTGTGTGTGTGTGTGTGTGTGTGTGTGTGTGTGTGTGTGTGTGTGTGTGTGTGTGTGTGTGTGTGTGTGTGTGTGTGTGTGTGTGTGTGTGTGTGTACTAATTTGGTCTACAATTTCCTTAAGCAGTTTTTGTGGTATCCCGTCAACTCCAGGTGATTTGTTTTCTTTCATGATCTTAATTTTCCTTGATATAATTTCAGGAGTAACTAACAACTGACCTAATTGATTTGATTCATCCCCCTGAAATGTATTAACTGGTAATGGTAGTGAACTTATATCTTCTGTGGTAAACACTGAGCTGAAATACTCGTTCAGGGCCTCTGCCGTTTGAAACCCATCAGATAGTACGTTTCCTGTGCTGTTTTCTGGTGGTCCCACCTTATCTCGAACCTACTGTTTACTCCTTACATCAGCGTAGAAACTCTTGTTATCATTTGTTATATCATTCGCCAATTGTTGCTCAAAAGTTCATTTGGATTTTCTAATTTCGGTTGTAGCTAGGTTAAGGGCCTCTTTGTAGTTGTTATAGTCTTCTATATTTCCAGTGTTTCTGTAAACTCCACTTAATTTGTTTGTAGGCAATCTTTCGTATAGTTTCTTTTGATAGGTGTTTCTTCCTAGATCGTTTCCCTTGCTTTTTCAGGGGGCAAATCTTTCAATAATGCCCTCATTCTCATCTTTCAAAATGGTCCAACATTCTGTTGCTGTCTTGTCCTTCATTAAGTTAGTCCAATCTATGTGTGCTAAATATTTTCTCATCTGTTTATATTTACCTCTCTTACAGTTTTTCCTCCATCAGTTTTTACCATTATTCCCTGATTGTACTTTTATATAAAAATGGATCTGGTTATGATCACTAGATCCCAAAGGTTCATGTATATTAACATTATCATTTAATTCGTTTTGAGAAGAGAACACTAAATGCAACACATTCCCACCTCTGGTTGGTTCCAAAACATGTTGGGTAAGAAAACAGTCCTGTATTAGAAGTAGAAACTGTTGATCACCTCCAGAACTCTCTAGTGTTCCACAAAGACGCAGCAGCCTCTGCGAACGAGCTGTCCCCAAACAGGGGCGTGGCTTTCTTTTTGCAGACGAAGCAGAAGCAATCTGGCAGCAGAGTTGTGTATTCGTTGCAGACGTGCAATGTTAGCTACAGATATGCATGTGTGCTTATCCGCCTAAATGTTCACAGGCAGCAGGCTTCATTTTATACTCTACGATGTTACTGTAGTTGGGTGTCTAAGGGAAAGAATCGCTATTTTCCGGATAAAAGTGTGAAAATTGGACCATATATGTAAAATTTCACTACAACTCCGATTAGAGGGGGCTCCATGTCAGATTATGTGTCCTTGACTTTGAATTTCAAGGTCAAATGTTAATGATCAACATCAATTTTAGTTGTGGACTTATTATTATTATTATGTGAACTTTTGCATGGCAGGCGTGATTTGATAAAAAAAGTAAAAATATGCATTAAAAAGTCAGTAGAAATTGCACTAAAATGTAAGAAATATGTAAATAAATAAATAATTTAAAAGGTCAATTCCATGGATTCATATGATGCTTTCTTATTTTGAAATGTCCAGCCCCAACTCTCGCCACTGTTCACAGTCGAGTACTCGCAGAGCGTCGACGTCGGCACGGCAACGTAGTGTACGACCTATGTGTCGAAGAGTCGTTCGTGGTCGACCCATGTATGTCGTGACACCTGTTTACACGGCGAAATAGTTCTGGACTAGCCACGTCTATCTCGGGAAATGGTGGCCTCGCAGTGGTGGCAAATGCCTGTCTCACCACATGAACGTTAGACCGGTGAAGCTACACCACAGCCTGTCATGGCATGGAGCATCAGGATTCCCTTGGCCTTCCGCTCTCCAAGGTTGTTACAAACAGTGTTGACCTGTACGATACTAAAGCTTTGCTCTATTCCGAATGCCACCGATAATTGGACTTTCCTGACAGTCGCTTTCAAACGCCTCCTCGTGGGAACATAACTCATCCATGACTGTTCATGAGCACGTGTACTATCACGGAATCCACTGTCACCATTTGTCACGCACACCACCTTGTTTCTTGGCCACTGCTCCATCTGTTTGCTTCTTCAATAATCTTCAATAGGTTTAACTCCGTGTTTTTCCATAGACATATAGACTACCCTGGATAAACCGCCCCCTGACATCGATGCTACATGTTTTACTGCGCTTGTTTATTTTTCTCCGTGGGGCATCGAATACTTCCAGTTAGACGTGGATACCCGTAAACAATACCACATCCACATACTAATTAATTTGTGAGCCGTGTCAAATGAAGAATAATGGTCAACTATTTCACAGTTATCGTGCAATGTGAAGAACGTTATTCCAATACATGTTTTACCAATGTCTGGAGGACAGTCAGAACTACGGGCAATTTCATTGGAAAATCCCTGCCCAAGCCTTGTTTGAAAGAAAAAACAGTTGCATATATAAAATATATGATATGTTCATTACACTAGATACATATATTTTATAGTCTTGCATAGCGTAGATTTACATAAAATAATACATATTTATTTAGCAATGCTATAACCAGTATTTGTCATGTATCCTGTGCCACGGATAAATTAAAGTGTATCTGCCATTGTATCAGATAAAATATATCAGTTTTATTATTTCTTTCCTGAGTATTTCTGTGGGACGTGCTTCGTGAAATACTAGTCCTAAATATACAACGCAATCATTATATTTCTTACCAGTATATTCACATGTGCCTACATACATATACCGCGTTAGCATGGCATTCCACAAAATGTAGAATCTCTGCAAAACATTATTGTCGTAAAAGACTCATCTTAGCCAGGGTTATGAGCAACTGGCCGTGTTACTGTGGTTAGAACATGTTCCTACTTAAGGTCATGCTGGTATAGGGCGATTCCACGGAAAGTGTTATTGAGGTTAGTACTTGTTCCTACTTAAGGTCATGCTGGTATAGGGCGATTCCACGGAAAGTGTTATTGAGGTTAGTACTTGTTCCTACATAAGGTCATGCTGGTATAGGGCGATTCCACGGAAAGTGTTACTGTGGTTAGTACTTGTTCCTACTTAAGGTCATGCTGGTATAGGGCGATTCCACGGAAAGTGTTACTGTGGTTAGTATATGTTCCCACTTAAGGTCATGCTGGTATAGGGCGATTCCACGGAAAGTGTTACTGTGGTTAGTACTTGTTCCCACTTAAGGTCATGCTGGTATAGGGCGATTCCACGGAAAGTGTTACTGTGGTTAGTACATGTTCCTACTTAAGGTCATGCTGGTATAGGGCGATTCCACAGAAAGTGTTACTGTGGTTAGTACTTGTTCCTACTTAAGGTCATGCTGGTATAGGGCGATTCCACGGAAAGTGTTACTGTGGTTAGTACTTGTTCCTACACAAGGTCACGCTGGTATAGGGCGATTCCACGGAAAGTGTTACTGTGGCTAATACTTGTTCCTACATAAGGTCATGCTGGTGTAGGGCGATTCCACGGAAAGTGTTACTGTGGGTAGTACTTGTTCCTACATAAGGTCATGCTGGTATAGGGCGATTCCATGGAAAGTGTTACTGTGGTTAGTACATGTTCCTACTTAAGGACATGCTGGTATAGGGCGATTCCACTGAAAGTGTTACTGTGGTTAGTATATGTTCCTACTTAAGGTCATGCTATATAGGCTTTTATCTCCACGGAAAGTGTTACTTCGTGGTTAGTAATACGTTCTACTTAAAGGTCATACTGGTATAGGGCTGCATTCCACCTGAGTGTTAATTGTAGTCAGTATATGTCTCTACACAAGGTCTATGCTGAAAGATAGGGCTATTCCACCTGAAAGTGTTACTGTGGTTAGTATATGTTCCTACTTAAGGTCATGCTGGTATAGGGCGATTCCACGGAAAGTGTTACTGTGGTTAGTATATGTTCCTACTTAAGGTCATGCTGGTATAGGGCGATTCCACGGAAAGTGTTACTGTGGTTAGTATATGTTCCTACTTAAGGTCATGCTGGTATAGGGCGATTCCACGGACAGTGTTACTGTGGTTAGAACATGTTCCTACATAAGGTCATGCTGGTACAGGGCGATTCCACGGAAAGTGTTACTGAGGTTAGTACTTGTTCCTACTTAAGGTCATGCTGGTGTAGGGCGATTCCATGGAAAGTGTTACTGTGGTTAGTACTTGTTCCTACATAAGGTCATACTGGTATAGGGCGATTCCACAG
>JAHLWY010001319.1:0-22690 GCA_020002185.1 Paraescarpia echinospica | reverse complement strand
GGGAGACTGGACACTGTCAGAGTACCAACCTTCCGTCTCTATGTTATATGTGTGTGGGGGTGACTGGACACTGTCAGAGTCCCAACCTTCCGTCTATATGTTATATGTGTATGGGGGTGACTGGACACTGTCAGAGTCCCAACCTTCCATCTATATGTTTTATGTGTATGGGGGAGACTGGACACTGTCAGAGTCCCAACCTTCTGTCTATATGTTATATGTGTACATTGTCAGAGTCCCAAACTTCCGTCTATATGTTATATGTGTATGGGGGTGACTGGACACTGTCAGAGTCCCAACCTTCTGTCTATATGTTATATGTGTATGAGGGTGATTGAACCCTGTCAGAGTCCCAACCTTCCGTCTCTATGTTATATGTGTATGGGGGTGACTGGACCCTGTCAGAGTCGCAACCTTCCGTCTACATGTTATATGTGTATGGGGTTGACTGGACACTGTCAGAGTCCCAACACAGTAGAGTGAGTAGACAGAGGGCAGTAGGTAGTAGACAGTGGAGTGAGTAGACAGTGGGCAGTAGGTAGTAGACAGTGGAGTGAGTAGACAGTGGGCAGTAGGTAGTATACAGTGGAGTGAGTAGACAGTGGGCAGTAGGCAGTAGACAGTGGAGTGAGTAGACAGTAGGTAGTAGACAGTAGACAGTGGAGTGAATGGACAATGGGCAGTAGGTAGTAGACAGTGGAGTATGCAGACAGTAGGTAGTAGACAGTGGAGTGAGTAGACAGTGGGCAGTAGGTAGTAGACAGTGGGGTCAGTAGACAGTGGGCAGTAGACAGTGGAGTTAGCAGACAGTAGGTAGTAGACAGTAGAGTGAGTAGACAGTGGGCAGTAGGCAGTAGACAGTGGAGTGAGTAGACAGCGGGCAGTAGACAGTGGAGTGAGTGGACAGTGGGCAGTAGGTAGTAGGCAGTGGAGTGAGTAGACAGTGGGCAGTAGGCAGTAGACAGTGGAGTGAGTAGACAGTGGGCAGTAGGTAGTAGACAGTGGAGTGAGTGGACAGTGGGCAGTAGGTAGTAGACAGTGGGCAGTGGAGTGAGTAGACAGTGGGTAGTAGGTAGTAGACAGTGGAGTGAGTAGACAGTGGGCAGTAGGCAGTAGACAGTGGAGTGAGTAGACAGTGGGCAGTAGGTAGTAGACAGTGGAGTGAGTGGACAGTGGGCAGTAGGTAGTAGACAGTGGAGTGAGTAGACAGTGGGCAGTAGGTAGTAGACAGTGGAGTGAGTAGACAGTGGGCAGTAAGTAGTAGACAGTGGAGTGAGTAGACAGTGGGCAGTAGACAGTGGAGTGAGTAGACAGTGGGCAGTAGACAGTAGACAGTGGAGTGAGTAGACAGTGGGCAGTAGGTAGTAGACAGTGGAGTGAGCGGACAGTAGGTAGTAGACAGTGGAGTGAGTAGAAAGTGGACAGTAGACAGTGGAGTGAGTAGACAGTAGACAGTGGAGTGAGTGGACAGTGGGCAGTAGGTAGTAGACAGTGGGCAGTAGGCAGTAGGTAGTAGACAGTGGGCAGTAGACAGTGGAGTGAGCGGACAGTGGGCAGTAGAGTTAGTAGACAGTGGGCAGTAGGCAGTAGACCGTGGGCAGTAGGTAGTAGACAGTGGAGTGAGTAGACAGTGGGCAGTAGGTAGTAGGCAGTGGAGTGAGTAGACAGTGGAGTGAGTGGACAGTGGGCAGTAGGTAGTAGACAGTAGAGTGAGTAGACAGTGGGCAGTAGGCAGTAGACAGTGGAGTGAGTAGACAGTGGGCAGTAGGTAGTAGACAGTGGGTAGTAGGTAGTAGACAGTGGAGTGAGTGTACAGTGGACAGTAGGTAGTAGACAGCAGAGTGAGTAGACAGTGGGCAGTAGGCAGTAGACAGTGGAGTGAGTAGACAGTGGGCAGTAGGTAGTAGGCAGTGGAGTGAGTAGACAGTGGGTAGTAGGTAGTAGACAATGGAGTAAGTGGACAGTGGACAGTAGGTAGTAGACAGTGGAGTGAGTAGACAGTGGGCAGTAGGTAGTAGACAGTGGAGTGAGTAGACAGTAGGTAGTAGACAGTGGAGTGAGTAGACAGTGGAGTGAGTGGACAGTGGGTAGTAGGTAGTAGACAGTAGAGTGAGTAGACTGGGAAGTAGACTGAGGACTGAGTAGACAGTGGGCAGTAGGTAGTAGACAGTGGAGTGAGTAGACAGTGGGCAGTGGAGTGAGTAGACAGTGGGTAGTAGGTAGTAGACAGTGGGCAGTAGACAGTAGAGTGAGTAGACAGTGGACAGTGGGAAGTAGACAGTAGAGTGAGTAGACAGTGGGCAGTAGGCAGTAGACAGTGGAGTGAGTAGACAGTGGGTAGTAGGTAGTAGACAGTGGAGTGAGTGGACAGTGGGCAGTAGGTAGTAGACAGTAGAGTGAGTAGACAGTGGGCAGTAGGCAGTAGACAGTGGAGTGAGTAGACAGTGGGCAGTAGGTAGTAGACAGTGGAGTGAGTAGACAGCGGGCAGTAGGTAGTAGGCAGTGGAGTGAGTGGGCAGTAGGTAGTAGACAGTGGAGTGAGTGGACAGTAGGTAGTAGACAGTGGAGTGAGTAGACAGCGGGTAGTAGGTAGTAGACAGTGGAGTGAGTGGACAGTGGGCAGTAGGTAGTAGACAGTGGAGTGAGTAGACAGTAGGTAGTAGACAGTGGAGTGAGTAGACAGTGGGCAGTAGGTAGTAGACAGTGGAGTGAGTGGACAGTGGGCAGTAGGTAGTAGACAGTGGAGTGAGTAGACAGTGGGCAGTAGATAGTAGACAGTGGAGTGAGTGGACAGTGGGCAGTAGGTAGTAGGCAGTGGAGTGAGTAGACAGTGGCCAGTAGGTAGTAGACAGTGGAGTGAGTGATGTCTGTCAGGGTAGTGTAGACAACTACCATCACTAGCTTGTGAGGATGTCTGTCAGGGTAGTGTAGTCAACTACCATCACTAGCTTGTGAGGATGTCTGCCAGAGTTGTGTAGTCAACTACCATCACTAGCTTGTGAGAATGTCTGTCAGGGTAGTGTAGTCAACTACCACCACTAGCTTGTGAGGATGTATGTCAGGGTAGTGTAGTCTACTACCATCACTAGCTTGTGAGGATGTCTGTCAGGGTAGTGTAGTCAACTACCACCACTAGCTTATGAGTATGTCTGCCAGGGTAGTGTAGTCAACTACCACCACTAGCTTGTGAGGATGTCTGCCAGGGTAGTGTAGTCAACTACCACCACTAGCTTGTGAGGATGTCTGCCAGGGTAGTGTAGTCAACTACCACCACTAGCTTGTGGGGATGTCTGCCAGGGTAGTGTAGTCAACTACCACCACTAGCTTGTGAGGATGTCTGCCAGGATAGTGTAGTCAACTACCACCACTAGCTTGTGAGGATGTATGTCAGGGTAGTGTAGTCAACTTACCACCACTAGCTTGTGAGGATGTCTGTCAGGGTAGTGTAGTCAACTACCACCACTAGCTTGTGAGGATGTCTGCCAGGGTAGTGTAGTCAACTACCACCACTAGCTTGTGAGGATGTCTGCCAGGGTAGTGTAGTCAACTACCACCACTAGCTTGTGAGGATGTCTGTCAAGGTAGTGTAGGCAACTTACCACCACTAGCTTGTGTGGATGTCTGTCAGGGTAGTGTAGTCAACTTACCACCACTAGCTTGTGATGATGTCTGTCAGGGTAGTGTAGTCAACTACACCACTATGATGTCTGTCAGGGTAGTGTAGTCAACTAACACCACTAGCTTGTGTGGATGTCTGTCAGGGTAGTGTAATAGTTCGGTCGGTGGGATAGGCGTGTACCACGATCCATTGCTTCCTCTTCTTAAGAACGGAGACACGAGGTTGATGTCGTCATCGAAGTCATCGGCGTCGTGGCTGATAGGTGGTGGTGGTGGTGGTGGTGGTGATGGTGATGGTGGAGTGATTGGGCGAGGGGGTCACTCCGTGATATGGGAGCGACCGAGCATACCGGCTTTGCTGCTGCTGCTGCTGACAGGGCCGTTCTTGTAGGCAGTTGGATCTTCAGTACTCTATGAAATAAACCACAATACATGTACGCGTGCGTGCTTACAACACTTTTCAAAATAAGGCGCATGCGCACTTAACACATACTGCCTAGTCTACCGTTATTCTACAACATATCGCGCATGCGCACTTCACACTAATACCGTTATCTTACTCAATTACGTGCATGCATACTTAACACATCCGAGGCATTTGTTTTCGGAAAAAAATTACCGGTCACGTCAGTACATTCATCGTCAAATGTGTCTGTACATCAAATTTCTCTAATATCACTTCACCGCACGATTCCCTACCCCACACTGAACATATACAACGTTTATTTTCATGCTTTCAGCTTTTCGTTTATTGTTTTTGAAAATGCATTGTTCTCCGTTCACATTCCAATCGCGATAAGTCACGCGCTACAGATTACAAAATTACGCGCATGCGCACTTAATACATACTGCCTAGTCTACCGAGGAATTTGTTTTAGGAAAAAAGTTAGCGATCACGTTAGTACATTCATCGAGAAATGTCTCTTTACATCGAATTTCTCTAATATCACTGCACCACACGTTTCCTGACCCCAAACTAATCGTGTACAACGTTTATTTTCATGCTTTTAACTTTTCGTTTATTGTTTTTAAAAATCCATTGTTCTCCGTTCACATTCCGATCACGATAAGCCGTAGTGTCATGCGCCACCGCTGTGTTTGACGTTGCGCGCAAACGCGCGCTCATTGCTCATTCACCATTTTTCAGTCAAACACTCCTGATCGGTTTTCAACCTCTCATCGATTTGCCACAATGAACAACGCATCATCGACTCATCATTCGCCAACACATCGGTAAGACTGCTTTTATGTATGCATGCATGTGCGCGTGCATGCGTGCATGCATGCATGCATAACACCCTTTGTTTAAACAGTTGTAAGCCTACCATGCATGCATGTCACAATGGATAAAACATCGTCTCCTAACACACTGCTTTTATGCATGCATGCATGCATGCATGTGCACGTGCGTACATTTGTTTAAACAGTTGTAAGCACGTAAGCCTGCTTCGTACATGTATTGTGGTTTATTTCATAGAGAGATCCAACTGCCTACCCGTACGGCCGCCCTGTCAACAGTAGCAACAAAGCCAGTATGCACGGTCGCCCCAACATCACGGAGTGACCGCCCTCGCCATGCATGCATGGTTCTCATTTTATTTTGGCACCCTTTGTTTAAACACGCGTACATGTATTGTGGTTTATTTCAGTAAGCCTGCTTTTATGCATGCATAGTTCTCATTTTATTTTGGCGCCCTTTGTTTAAACGCACCTACATGTATTGTGGTTTATTTTCATAGAGAGATCCGACTGCCTACAACCGCCCTGTCAACAGCAGCAGCGACAAAGCCCAATTCGACGACGAACGCTGGAATAAGTGTCACCGTGATGAATATACAATGCACACAGCAGTCTATAATAAATACTCTCTCTACTACTCACGTTTCCACGCGTCTGTATCCACTGCATAAACACCCTACGAACTGTATCACCAACTGAACGTTAGTGTATTTATGCATTTGGTTTTCATTGTAATCCCACGACTATGTATTTAAACGCACAACGCATTAGTTTCGTTTTAATCTTTCCACCAGAACGTTTACCGTTAGCCAGCTATGCTGTCATGCAGGGGTCATAGTCCACTTCAGCAGCAGCAGCTCTTATCGCTGCTGTCAACATAGGGTACAGTGGGCCATTCACATAGGGCTGACGGGGGGAGTCTGCACACAGTGGTTTTATCGTGGTTATATAGTTGCGTCATATAGTGCTTAGGTCAGCACACGCTTGACAATCTGCTTAGGTCAGCACGCACTAGGTAACTGTCCATCCAACAAGGAGCCCTCTGACCATGAAGACTAATGAATGGTTTGCTGGTCTCGTAGACTTCCCTAATGATCCAAAGTCTTCAAATCCTTCCACTGCATACACTGTGATGTTGTATGACAGACCTGACCGTAACGACATTTCGTCGAATGTTATCACACATAATTTGTCTCTTTCGCTCATACCATCAACTTTGTCAGCAAGTATTTGAAACACGTTTGCCGGAAAGCCAGGCCTCACTTCTATGTTGTTCAGCCATCTTCGAAGGGATGATACAGAAGGCAGTGCAAAGATACTTTGACAGAACCTGTAAGCACGAGGACTCTGGTGAAACAGAGAAAGTGCAATTATTTTATCATTATATGTCCATCGCCTGCCTCTTCCTCTACAGCATTTTCTGGCATTTCTGAGTTGAGAAGCAAAGAAGGTTAGAGCTGGTTCATCTAGAAGATCTTTTGCTCTTGTAATCAACTGTTCTCTTGTAATTTCTTTCTTTGCCATTTCTTCCATTTAGTTTTTTAGTTTTTCCACTTTCCCTTGTAGCCGGGATGTTTCTTTCCGTTCCTTTTTCAGCAGTCGACTTACTTGTTTCAATTTCGTGGATAGGACGTTTGCAGTACGAGTGTTCAACTCGATCATTCAATACGGGAGTCTCTGCAAGCAACAGGTGGAAACAATGTAAATTAAATGAAGGTCGCTGCATCAAAGCATAATGTTGTGGTAACATAACTGTAAAATGGCTGGCAAATCCCTCATAAAAAATAATAATGCTAAGCGCTGTACTCTATGAAATACAAAAGTATCTCAAGTAAAACAAGCAGAATATCAAATATCCAATGAACATGACATTTAGTATACTTTTTGTATAAAATGTGTACTTTATTGTTATACTGTTTTCACAAACACTGAAACATAAGAAGGCATGGCCATATATATCCGACTGCTTCTATCAACCCTGCTATGGGCTACATATTGCGTAGATTGTAGAATTCTTCTGAAGCTGGGTACATTAACCGTGGTACTGATATAATCATGCCTATATAATTTATATACTGTTTAGACATAATTTGTGTGTATAATTAAATCATATTTTTAGTACAAAATGACAAAACAAAATGATCTGAAATAATTACAACTTAATCTTAACAACTTAATTATAACAACTTAATTACGTTAACTTAATTACATCAATGACATACATGCTACACATAATACTGTTAGGCTGCAAAAGACAATTTCTCCATTATATATAATAAAAAAAATTATTTATACACCAACAAATCCGTGACTAATGACCCGTTCACGGGTGTTTATAAATCGGCAAACATCTAAGAAACATAAAAAACGCATTTAAGAGAAATAAATAAGCAAAATCCTAGAATAAATATATATATATATATATAATATATATATATATATATATATATATGTAGATAGATACATATGTATAGTAAAATTACAGGTAAATGCAATGATAAAGCATTGGATTAGCAAAAGTGCCGAACAGCTGAACATACTGGATAACAGATAAATAAAAGCCTAAATTACTTTAAAAAATTTGATTAGATACTAAAATGTGAATCTAAGACAAATAAGACTAAAAATTGATTAAAACTATATACATGAATAATATAAAGGTTAAATGAGGTCTGGTTATATTAGTTTAAGAACATAAATGTCTTCAATAATTGTCCAAACTGCCTAGTGTTCTCAATCGCGCGTAGTTCCATAGGCAGAGAGTTCCACGATGTCGGCCCAGCACAAGCAAACGCCCGGCGACCATAACGTTCTAGGTTCACGCGTGGAACGTCCAGTAGCAGACCACCGCCAGAGCGTTGGGTCCTGCGTGACATGTGAAGATGTAGCAGTGACGAGACATACACAGAAGAAGCTGAATAATTAATAATAAGAACCATTGCAATGACTCGTATAATCGAATCATTTTATAATCAATGAAAGAACGAACAAAAAATGAACGACAGAATGAAAGAACAAACGCCAATGATTAGCAAACTTCAATAATAAATATTCAAAAATCCCAATATTACTTTTAGGCGGTTTACTAGCTTTTGGTGGTGCATTTATGACGACTGGTGGAACTGTGCGGTCGGGTTTGGCCAGCTTTGGTTGGTTAGGAAATAGTGTAGGAATAGCATTCCATTTCAAGTTCCTTAATTCATTTTTATTATGATTTATATTAAGCTAATAAACATTATGTGATGCTCACATTATAGCTAATTACTTGGAGAAATCATAGTTTCCACCTTCCCAGTCATTTACCAGCAAAAACACACATGGCAGTTTCCACCTTCACATCCATTTACCAGCACAGACACACATGGTAATCACTTTACTGCACACTTTCTGTACACAACTTTCACCGAGTTAATTCAGCATTTGGTTATAGGCCCCAGTAGCTGATGTTACTACATAATTGTTTATATTTTTAGTTAAGATTTCAATAACTGAACTATTAAAATCACTACTGGTTACATAATTGTGCAACACAAAATCTTATTGGTCATGCAAACACAAGTAGTGTAGTGGTGTTGCTAGTGCTACATGTGGATGACATGTTTATTATTTTATAAAATGAAATTCTTTGATGTTCCTATTGCATTAATTTAAATTATTTTACAAACAATAAAAACATGACTAACAATAACATTTAATTTTGAAAGCATTGCAGGAAAACTGACATTATAATATTAAATATCCTATAACCAGTTCACATATATGTGGAAAGTGTGTTGTTCAAAACGTGTCCCATTCCATTCCTTAATGAATACATAATAAACAAGAAGATGATCAATAAAAACTTTAAAATGTTTCTAGCCTCCTTTTGGTCAACGGCTTGTATTTTATCAAAACAATAAACATAGAACACGTAACTTATATATATATATATATATATGTGTGTGTGTATGTGTGTGTGTGTGTGTGTGTGTGTGTGTGTGTGTGTGTGTGTGTGTGTGTGTGTGTGTGTGTGTGTGTGTGTGTGTGTGTGTGTATATAATTACACCCTCTATTAACTTTAAGTTCACTGATCTAATTTAGCAATTTTCACAATTAATTTTGTTGCAACTCATGTCCACTATTTCTTGGAATTGCACTGTGTGTTATGTGTTAACCATTTTTAATACGGATATTGTATGGAAGAGTTTTGTTTGTTAAAGTGACTTTTCCTATTATGTACGGCGAAATTGGGAAGCATCAGTATATAAACCAAAAACATTCGCATTTTAACATTCGTACACATTTCACAAGTACGATATATTAGCAACTACATATATGTCGTGTTGTACCATGTTACACCTGGCACTGTGTCAATGCCAACGGACACTCACTTATATTAATTAACAATTAATAGAATTACTGTTTAATATTAAATTTGTTTTTGTCATAGCATAGGCATAGCCATAGCCTCATGCCATAGGCATAGCATATGGCATAGCGGGCATAGGGCCATAGCCAGGTGGTTCCGCTAGTATAAGCCCTTGCGGGTTTCTTAGGAAAAGCAAAACTATACTGTATTACTTTGTCTTGCATCTTTGCAACTTAAATAAACTTATTACTATTATTAGTATTACTACATATAACCGATATGCTATTAAAAGGACAACGTCATTGCCATATATTATTTACAATCGGTAACTTGATATAGACCTCCTTAAAGTTACACTGTTACAGACTACAGTGTCACAGGCGAAATCATTTACACCGCTAAACTTAATACAGTATTATTCGAAACGACATGCTACTTAATTGTTTGTTGTTTCCATAATTCCACGTCGTTTCAATATATTTTATGTGTATATTTTGTTCAAAACATATTGCAAAAAGACAAACTATACCAATTATTTACTAGCGTCCTTAGCATTGTACGTCGTAGACGTAGTAGACTCATATGCTATAAAGCATATTATCCCTATATCGCCGACTGAGTCTGCTATTACAGTAGACAGTTGTAGTTTATGCATAGTATCTTATTACAGGCCTTACCTTTCTTTTTTGCTTGGGAAACGGAAAAAAGCAATGTCAGGATTTGATGATTTTCTGTTTTGGCAATTCTTCGCCGAACAACACCATCCCGACCGATTAGACGCCATGATGTCAACACTCCAGCTCTACGCTAACATCGCGCGCTGCGGTCCCGCAGGCGCATGCTCATGCCTCCCGAATGGCGGACAAAAACCTTCAGTGTAGACTGCCATTTTCTCGCTCAGTGACGCCTCCTGTCCAAATAGAGGCTCCTTGGACAGAGGTGCCTTTGGGAGAGATGACGTGACCGGAAGCGCACATCTGCTTGGAGATAGAGTGTGTGTCAAAAAATGGCAAGAACATTAGGCTGTCGTTTCTTGGCTCTCATTGCCGCACAAAGTTTGTTTAACGGTAGGTAGGAGTTATAATAATATTGCGTTTTCGATCTTACACGTGAAACTTTTGAATCACTTTATTACATGCAACGCTTTCGCGGTGTAGACTGTAGTATGTTCTCGTTATAAAGTAATAAACTGATACGTCATACTGATATGATACGGGCGGTGTATAAATTATGCGTCCAATCGTTTTTGCCGTTTGAAAAAAAATTGATCAAATTCTTCTGTAAGATATCTATGTCCTAAATCTCTAACACATATTCAGTCAGATATCTGCAAACAAACTGTTTAGGAAAGTTGTTTTGAGTGAAGTACTGCAGTGTTCGCGTTAGCGGTTAGGGTTAAAAAAAACGGTTCCTGGAACACCATGGGCCTGAAAAAACGGGGTCCCAAAAACAAAATGAGGTCGAAAGATGTGGACTATTAAATGAACTAAATTAATGTGTTGCCTTGATCTTTTTTTCGGTTCTTGGCTGCTGGCGATGCCATGGACATGGTGTTAAAACACTGACCGGGCAATATACAATAGACAGGCGAAATCAAAGGCGACGTAAAAGACTCCTGCGTCAAAAACTGTGTGCCCTATCTGAGTCGTGTAAATCGTTCTAGATGGTCAGAGCGTGTCACGTGAATCAGCGCGAGATATGTTCGTGTATTGTGGAGCGCAGTAGCGCAGCGGTAAAAGCTTCAGACTCTCGACTGAGAGAACCCGGGTTCGAACTCTGTGCGGCAGTATCAACCTTGGGCAAGTTCGTTTACTCTACATTGCTTCAGTTCACTCAGCTGTATAAATGAGTACCTGGCTATATACGGTGGTGGATATTTGTGTACGAATAGTCTTCGCGCATTAATTTCAGCATGGCTGATTGCTTCCCATAGAAGTCAAAATGGTGTTCGATTGAACAGGTCTGCCAGGGAGTGAAGTGTGAGCAGTCCTGAGAACTGGAGTCTGGATACTGCGCTATATAACAACGTAGCTTTACTTTTATTTAATTGAAATAGGCCAAGAGCGTTAGAACACAATATTTCAGTGACACGATTTTTTAACTGGCACGAATTTTCCCGTGATGAGTATACACTTACGCAGTTACTATGCTCACGACTAGTAAATTCGTGCCAGGTCAAAAACCGTGTCACTGAAATATTTCGTCATAATTCTCTCTCGCCTATTTATTTACACAGAGCAGATAGGACGCACGGGTTTTTATCTAGGCGCCTATTAGTTTTACGAGATTTGGAATCCGCTGGTCTATTTTCGTATGTACTTCACTCAAAACAACTTTTATAACAGTCTGTTTGCACAAATTTGATGGAATAGGTGTTAGAGATTGTGCACATATATATCTTACGGAAAAAATTATCAGGTTTTAGTTAAAACGGCATAAAACATTAGGAGGCACGATTTGCGCTCTCACCAATATAGGAAATTGACCGTATTTCAATTCGTACTCTAACCTTGTTATTACAGGCCTTGAAATAACATTTGTACAATAATAACGCCAATACGTTGTCTGTTCATGTGTGAAAATTGGTTGTGGTAACTAAAAAACTACATCTTCAGTAGGCTTCCAAAACAACCCATGAATCCACGACCTACAGGCTGTGGCGAAGTGCTGCCTGTGCTAAGATGCTATGTTGTTACGCTGGCGCTTCGCGCCTCGCTGCGCGTTCCGGTCAGGTCGACAAACAGACCTCGAGCCGCGTCAATATTAGTCCTATTAAACCAGAATAAAGTTTATATTGAAGAGGAATAGTAGTTCGACCGATCAGTGATAAGCACTAATCCGAATGAATACAAATATCCTGGCCACATACGTAACGTCGGCCTATGCGTAGTTGTCATCTTTTCCTAATAACTTTACTATGTCATATCAGATCGGCTAGTGCAATCGATTATAATAATAATAATATTTTATTTTGTTAAGCGCCACATCCAATATTGTTCACAGCGCTTTGCAACAATATACAAATGTATGTTAAAAATAATGTGTCATATCATAGATAAAATGAACTAATAATAATAGTAATTAAGACAATAAATATAGTAGAAGTAAAAAAGGAATGTGATATAAAATATCATAAAATAAAGTAGTTAAGATCGTATTATTATAATAAATAAACTAAAATTAATGTAAACATCAATACATTAGGCTAAAATGTATGTGAAAAGTAAATAAATAGATAAATAAATAAACGTTAAACATCAATCAGCTATGGTAAAGCAGTGTTGGTAAGCGTCTGAGTTACATATACGCTGCAGTGAACAGGTGAGTCTTCAAGACATATTAAAATAATTCCAGTGATGTTTTGCTAGTAACGCTTGACGGCTGAGCGTTCCACACTGCTGCTGCTGCGTGAGCAAATGTACAGTCACCGGCTCTGCTGCGTGTTCTTGGAACAACTAGTGCGTTCGAGTCAGTAGACCGAAGGCGTCTGGCTGGCATGTAGACACGCACGAGTGTCTGCATGTAGACAGACGAGAGGACTTCGTGCAGCGCCTAATGCGCTGTTGAATAGGTAGCCAGTGCAGTTGGCGAAGATTAGGGGTCGCACTTTACGAGCCTGTCGAGTGACCCAGTCTTTGCCTGGGAGCGGCAGCATTCTGGAGTCGCTGCAATCGACCGATGTTATTGGTTGAGGTACCGAACAGTAGAGAGTTGCAGTAGTCCAAACGGGGTGTAATCATGGCATTGACTACCCGTTCCGCTGTCGGTTGAGTGAGGTAACGGTGAATCAACCCGATGTTGCGCAGGTGCAGCGACCAAGTGCAGATAGTACAGTTCAGTTCATCCGGCATTGTTCCTTCTGCCAAACACTCATTTGTTATGTCGGCAACAATGATCGCAAGTGCGTCAGTGTTCTGTTTTAAATGATCGGATGGTAACGGATCAAGTGTGCAAGACGTACACATTCTAGATATGATAGCCGTAATTTCACGTGTTGTTGTAGGTGTAAATGTGTCAATTGGTGTGATAAAGCGACGAGTTTCACGCGGCGGTGTGATGCGATCTCTGGCAGCATGTAAGCAGAGTCGAATTTCATCTACCTTGTTGTTGAAATAGTCCGAAAATTAATCGCAACAGGCAGAGACTGGGTCATATTCGGGATACGAACGTGATGGCTTCCCACTCAGCGATTTCACGATGTTGAACACGCTTCTGTTGTCAACGTTCAGAAGTTTATCTCGGTAGTAGTTGGTTTTCGAGAGGGCAATGAGCTTGTTGCACTCATCGCGTGCATCAACGTACATATGTCGATGAATCTCAAGCTTTGTGCGTCTCCACAACGACTCGTTGTGGTAGTTCAAAACCGCTCGCTACGCGTGCCGTCAGTTAATTATTAAGTTGCTAATATTGTATTCGACGCGTATGCAATATATTTCGGCATACTGTGGTTCATAATAGCAAACAGATGTGATCTATACAACAAATAATATTGTATTGACAACTATTTTTTTATCGTTACAAGTGGATCTCCCTATCGCGATTAAATACGCTGATCTACGCAGCGTTCGCAATGGACGCCAGTACAAGTCGATATTTGGTGCGAGGGACATTTTCCTAAACGTTCTTTATGATATTTTCGCTGTTTGTTATCCCATTTCAGGCCCGTAGCCAGGTTTGGAAGGGGGGTTCAGTTTCACAATAATGACGTCAGGTGGCGCCACCAGTTCACGTGGGTGGTTGTATTTTCGCAATGCAGAGGGCGGCACACGTAAAGCAAAAGTATTGCTTACTTGCCTATTCAATAAGGTATAATAAAATAAGACAAAAATAAAACAGTGAGCAATTCGTTTAATTGTGCAGGGCAATCAGACTAAGCCATAGACAAAACAAGCAATACGATGGTGTGAACACACACACAATCTCGACTACTCTGGGAATCATTCAGCCACGCTGTAATTATTGCATGAACACTATACTTATAAAACTATCTACCACTGGCTATAGCCAGATTCTTATTCCGACAGCGGAATGAACAGCAGCAGCATAGTGTGAACAAACTTGTCAACCTTCCGTCTTTCGTACGGAGACTCCGTCAATTTGACAACGCCGAACACCTCCGTCACGGAGATGAACGTCTCCGTCATTTGACGGTCACCGCGAAAAAAAATGTTTATGTACAACATTTTTATTTTAAATATAAAAAACGCAACGGAATTTTCGTTCCGGTTCGATATTTTATTTCTCTCGCGAACGCGTGACCTACGTCCTGGTCTCGCGGCAAAGTGCGCGCTCATTCGCGAACTGATTTCTGCACGATGAAGAAGCATAACAACATGCAGGTCTGCCTACCATTACGGATTTTCCGTAATCATTACGGGAATTCACTTCAGATTACGGTATTACGGAAACTGTCGCCGTATTACAGGAATAAAAATATCCAACTACAGAAAATGATACACGTTAAGGAATTGCCAAATCTATAAATAATGCTGCTCCAGATGCCCTGAAGAAACTGTCACCATTCACTCCTTACAATTTATCAACAAGTGTTTAGTCAACTAGAAGTTCTACGAAGTCTGTTCGGTGACTTCATCCAATGTTGTGCATGTGTACAATGTTACAACTTCGACTGCCTGCATCCTGCTGGCGACTGCCTTGGCTCTGGGCGTATTACCTATTACGTCAGCATCTGTTAGTCAACAGCAATTACAGCGTGACAAATATCAATGTCATTAATGCGCGTCTAGACATTAATAACATTTACTGGTGTGGAATTATATAATGAAATAAATAAATTAAGATAACGTTAGATAGGACCATTAAATTACGTTATATAATTATGGTTTTCTGTTGAAAGTTATGAATATAATTATAAAATGTCTTAGAAGAATATAAAATAAGGTGGCCCTGTTATAATTGTCGTAATTGCAATAGAAAACTATCAGAGCTTTTTTATTTGAATACAATAATTTAACATTGTCACTGACCGAGGATGCAGCAGCAAAAAGAAACATGAAAGATCTATATAACGTAACAAAGACGCTGGCAGGCAAGTATCAACCAAGGGACAAACCAATTAAAGACAAGCAAGGCTAAGCCATCACCACGGTAGACTACCAACTAAAGAGATGGGTGGAGCACTTCACACAACTATTAAACGGACGCACTCCAGAAGATCCCCCAGTAATCTCCCCAGCAGAGACAGTTCTATCCATAAACTGTGATAAACCAAGCAGAACAAAAATCAAGAACGCTATCAAGAAAGTGAAGAACCGAAAAGCAGCAGGGCAGGATGAAATACCAGCAGAGGCGATAAAGGCATATATTAACACATCCACGGCAATACGGCACAGCGTCTTCGAGAAAGTCTGGGAGGACGAGAGTTCCAGAGGAATGGAGAAGGAGACTCTTAGTCAAGCTCCCCAAGCAAGGAGATCTCAGAGAATGCCAGAACAATAGAGGAATAATGTTACTATCAGTCCCGTGAAAAGAGCTGAACAGAATGATATTAGAGAGGACGAAAGAAGCAGTGGATGCAAACTCAGAGAACACCAAGCAGGTTTCCGACAGGATAGATCTTGCACAGATCATGTAGCTACTACGCGCATCATATTAGAACAATCGTTGGAATGGAACTCACCACTGTATGATGTCGATTTCATTGACTATGAGAAAGCATTTGACAGTATGAACAGAAAAACACTCTGGAATCTGATGAAACATTATAGGAATCCAGAAAAGGCAATCACCGTGATCCAGAGCAACAACCAAGGGATGTCTTGCCAGGTGGTGCAAGGAGGACGACTGTCAGAGAGTTTCGAAGTAAAGACAGGGGTTCGGCAGGGATGCCTGCTGTCGCCTTTCCTGTTCATCCTTATGATCGACTGGATTATGAGGACCACCACGGACGGGTGACGAAATGGCATACAGTGGACACCATGGACTCAGCTGGAGGACTTGGACTTCGCTGACTACTACCACACACCCACAAACAGATGCAGGACAAAATGACATTTCTGGAATCAATATCAGCAAAGACAGGTCTGAAGATCAACAGAAGCAAAACCCAGATGATGAAAATACAGAGTAGGAACGACTACCCAGTTATAGCAGGCGGAGAGCCCTTGGAGGAAGTGGATTCATTTACATACTTAGGGAGCGTGATAAACAAACAAGGTGGTACATTCTCTAACGTGGAATCCTCAAGGAAAAAGACGGCGAGGAAGGTCAAAAACACATGGCAAAGAGACACGGCTACAAAAGTGCCAAGGCTGCAGAAATACAAAGGAGTGGCTACACCTGGAAAGAAATAGAGAAGATTGCACAAAGTCGTGTGCGCTGGAGAGTCGTCGACGATGGCCTATGTTCCACATGAAGCGAAGGGCATAAGTAAGTCACTGACTGTTAGTAATATAATGTTTTATAAATTTAGTGTGTTATAAATTTAGAAGCTCGTTATATGATTATTGGCTATTCACTGGTGCCGTCTTTCTCACGGTGATGCTGGGCATTTCTGGCCTTGCAGGCACTTTGACAGCTGAAATCAACACTATGTAACTTACTGGATGCTGCAAAACAAGCATACCTTTGAAGTACTAACCCACGACATCACTGCCGTCAAGTTTGATTGGCAACCTTGTGGACCGGGCAGGGGAGGGTGTGCGGGGGGGGGTCATTAAGGAAATTGTTTTTGTCAGGTAGGCAGCCCTGCAACATGTCACCCGAGCGGAATCATCACCACCAAAGAAAGAGATACATCACACAGTTCCAGGACATTTGGGTTAAAGAGTGGCCAGGCAAGATAGCGAGGAGCTACCAGGGCAGCGCTTTCGCCCTGTGATGGCTTTGCCGAAGCAATTTCGGTATTGGTTCAGGTACGATTTTGATCGAACCAGTCGTTAATAGCTAGGGCAGCCTCTACTTGTGCACTCTATCTCCAGGGATTGCATTGGGTATTGCACTCCCGTTAGGCTGAGCTATGTCAAAACTGACGAGCAGAATACCTGGGCGCCCGGGGGTCAGTGCGCCACGTCGCCCGGGTGTCAGTGCGCCACTGCGCCAGTGGGTCAGTGCGTCACTGCCCTCGGGTCACTACACCACAATACATTTTTCACTAAAAGCCACTTTCCAAACTGTTTGCAAAAATTTGACGCAATATCCGCTAGTTATTTAGCAAATGGATATCTTACGAAAGAATTTGATCAGTTTGTTGTTAGTTGGTTTGTTAAAACGGCATAAAACATCGAATCTCGCGAGATCTCGCCGCCATTCTCTCTGTATTGTTTACGAAAATTCAGCGTGACTTCCCAAGGCAGTTACATGAACATCCCGGACATTAGTGTTTCATTGGTTATAAGTTATAACCAATGAAACTTACAAACGCCCGAAAGTTTGACGTTGTTAGCAACGTTTTCGCGGGGTGATGTGTACGCAAACTAAGTATTTCACTAAAACCAATTTTTCTGATAATTTATTTATACAACAATAATTGTAGTAATATAGGTTGAAATCGATTCAAGGTTTGCGTTATGCGTCGGAGCAAGATTAAATGACGTCACTTCCGGATCAAGGGCAAAGGTCAAGTGGCGTCCCTCGCGAATAGGTCAAGGTCAAACAGCGCTGTCTGGCAGATAAGTTGTGAGCTAAATAACTAGGTCAAGATAAGTCAAATGTTATGTAGTATAGGTAGTGGACCATTTTTTGGGTATAGCGCCCCCTAGCGTGCACATTTATAACTAAAAAGGTCAAATCCTGACGAATAGGTAGTGAACCAGAAAAATAGGTCAAATTATGTCATTTTCGGTTACCCTACAGGTCTACTACCTTCCCATCACCTTACTTTCGGATACCGTAGTTTCACGATGTATTTTTAACCATACTTCCGGTTACTGTACTTGTCTATGACTTTCCCATCACCCTACTTCCGGTTACCGTACAGTTTCACGACCTTCCCATAACCCTACATCCGTTTACCGTACATTTTCACAATGTATTTAAGCCTTCTTCTTCATTCACCAAAAATACATATACATTTTAAAACCCTAATGTTATAACCCGAAACCTATCTAGGCCTTAAAATCTAGACACCAAAACCCTACCTATCGGACAGTGATGCAACTAGTTAGAGTAATGCCATCTACCGTGTATGTCGGATCTATATTCGTTGACACACTTCCGGGAACCGAAGCAGATGCCGAAGACCATACGTTAATATCTATAGCTGTTGCCATTCTGCGGTGTATTATCAAAAAATAAATGCGGGTAAACGAAGAGAGTAACTACGACTATCTTCAGTCCGCCGAATATCCAACTTCAAAGTTGAACCAGGCTCTGTCGGGTACCGCTTGATCTATCGAGTTGCGGTCTTCGGCGCCGTGGTTGCACCGGTACGGGGCGTCCGGCGAGTTTCATATCATAGTTTAACCTATTGACCCTCCAAGAAGCGACACCTAGTGATTCTATGCGTCAATTTTATCGTATAGCGCCATCTAGCAGAAAACATATGTACACGAAGTAACCATCATTCCGGCAACTCACTTCCGTATTTACAAACACTGCACGTGGTTTAGGGAATTTCCTACACGAAGTGTCGCGCCATCTAGTAGTATCTCCACTATTAGGAGGCAGCCAGCTTTCAAACGATTCACTTGTAAAACACTGTGTGCGGCCACGAGCGACAGGTGACTTCCAGCGCCTCCCAACGGACATCGATCTAACTAGTTAGAGTAACGCCGTCTACCGTGTATGTCGGATCTCAATTCGTCGACACACTTCCGGGAACTAAGGCAGATGCCGAAGACTACACGTCAATATCTTTAGCGTTTGCCATTCTACGACTGATTATCGAAAAAATAAACGCCGGTAAATGACGAGAGTAATTGCGACTCTGTTCAGTCCGCCAAATACCCAACTTCACAGGCAGATCAGGTTTTGTCGGGTACCTTTCTATCTATCGAGGTACGGTCTTCGGCGCCGGGGTGCACCGGCACGTAGCATCCGGCGACTTTCATATCATAGTTTGACTTATTGACCTACCAAGAAGAGCCACATAGTGACTACGTGTCAGTTTGGGGCGACCAGTTCGCTAAGGTATCTTTCAAAAAAGGCTAATATCGAAAAATGACTATGACCAAAACTGCTAAGGAAAATCAAAGGAAAATAAAAAAAGTTGGGGTTAATCTCGCGAAAAAAAAAATGGCCACTTCGTGTACGTATGTTTTCTGCTAGATGGCGCTGTATATCCAAACTGACACGTAAAGTCACTAGGTAATGCTTCTTGGTAGGTCAATATGTCAAACTATGATATGAAACACGCCGGACGCCACGTGCCGACTCGACCACGGCGCCAACTCCATAGATCGAGCGGTACCCGTCAGAGCCTGGTCCACATGTAAAGTTGGGTATTCGGCGGAGTGAAGATAGTCGTAGTTACTCTCGTCGCTTACCCGCGTTTATTTTGTGATAATGCACCGCAGAATGGCAACCGCTAGAGATAGTGACGTGTGATCTTCGGTCTCTTCTTCGGTTCCCGGAAGTGTTTCGACGAATAGAGATGCGAATAAACGGTAGATGGCGTTACTCTAACTAGTTACATTGGCGTCCGTTGGGTGGCACCGGAAGTCGCATAGGAAATTCTCTAAATCGTTTGGATGACATGGTCACATGCAATGTTTGTAAATACAGAAGTTTAAATACCGGAAGTGTGTAGTGTGTCGCCGGAAATATGGCCACTTCGTGTACATATGTTTTCTGCTAGATGGCGCTGTACACCAAAACTGACACGTAAAGTCATTAGGCAGCTCTTCTTGCTGGGTTAATAGGTTACACTACGATATGTTACTCACCGGACGCCTCGTACCGGCGCGACCACGGCGCAGAAGACCGCAACTCGATAGATAGAGGGGTACCCAAACACAACCTGATTCGTCTGTGAATACGACACATACGCGTTAAAGTAAAACAGTTGTACAAGTCTATAGTGTTGGTCAGCAAACTGTTTACGAACTTACCTCGGTAATCTTCTATACGTTCATACGCTAAAAAGGCACTACACTGGCACAAATGTGCAACACATACGTGTTAATGTAAGAAAGTTGTACAAGTCTACTGAATTTTATCTGTCTATTTTAATAAATGTTGTGAATTTGTTCAATTTAACCTGTCTATCGTGATGAATTTGCTGACTTTTACCTGTCTATCATGCTGAATTTGCTCAATTTTATCAGTCTATATAGGTGAATTTGTTGAATTTTACCTGTCTATCTTCCTGAATTTCCTGAATTTTACCTGTCTATATTGTTGAATTTCATAACTAAGTCCCGACTTTATAATATATTCAAGTCTCGACTTGAAAGTTATGGAAAAATATGAAAATGGTAGAAGACTATTACCATAAAAAGATAAAATTATGTGATGTTACCTTGACGATGGCCTAAAATATGAAATAAAAAAAAACACTATAAAATATATACCGTTCACCATAATTATTAATTATGTTAATCCTATTTGAAAATTACGCTACAAATAGTAACTGTCCACTGTGCATACGATATGGAATCTCTGGCTGTCTCGCTAACAGTCAATTAAGACATATGTCACATGTAAAAAGAAGCGAGGAGTCCTAGTTACAATGTAATACATTTTATATGGCCAAGGTCGCAAAAACGTTTTCGTAATGTCCAGGAATAAGTTCACGTATGCTGTTAATAACAGGCATAAGTATGTTGTAGTTATGAAATTGTCCACGATAATCGCACCACTACACAAAGACGCAAATATTTTTTCTCACAGTCTAGTGTACTTAAATGATTTATATAATTAAATGTATTTTCAAAATGAAATTTCACGGTCAAAATTTAATTTGAAGAAAACATTTTCTCACACTCTGGTATAGTGACATGGTGAATAAGATGAAAATAGGAATTTCAAATACCACACTAGCAAAATGTAGTTTCTTAAACGTAAGCTTAATTCTCGACCTTTAACATTTATCTGTGCAATGACCTGTTTAATATTATTGTCACCTTTCTTACCACTCTAAATCTTGTTGTAGTAAAGCGCTATACCATGATATTAAGGTCGAAGATCTGTACGATAAGCGGAAGTAGGGCTAAGGTAGTGATATTAACGGAAATGATGTTATTGTCGCCTTTCCTACAACAATGACTTGTTATTGTAAAGCGTTATACTATGAAGGGGAGGGTGTAGACCTGTATGGTAAATGGAAGTAGGGCTAAAGTTTACGAAAATTAACAAAAATACTAGAGTACACGGTACTTACACTAGGAGAAAAAAGACTAAAAATAAGGTGTGTACGTTTATTAGAAGACACAAGAAGAAATTAGTTACAGGTCACCCTCCAGTACTAGTTATTTAGTTCACAACTTATCCGCCAAGGGGCGCCATATGACCATGACCTATTCACCAGGGGGTGCCACTTGACATTGACATTTTGATCTTGCTCCGGAAGTGACGTATAACGCAAACCATGAATCGATTTCAACCTATATTGCTTATCACACATTAATAGAACCAAGTGATAAGGAGTTACAATATGGACATCTTGCGCAAATGTTTGTTCACATTTTTTATGAAAACGGCATGTTTATATTAGTATACTTTTTTGTTATAACGCTCGTCGACGAGCCCAGTATACCCTAAGGCAAGAGGTCGTATGACTAATTTACAAATTTCGCGGTAGTGCATTCAGTCACAGTCGGATATTTCGCCGCAACGTCGCTAAGGCGTATTTGTGTCACTCAACGACACAGTTAGGCGTTGATCTTTTTTATACTATCACAACAAACACATTTTCAATGCTTTTCAAAATAAGTCTGTTTTTCATATAATGTGATCACACTGTGGTAAATGTAGTGGCCTATTTAATGGAGAAAGCATGACATGGATCATGCTCCGATTTTGCCAATTATTTTTAATTTATCTCACACCACCTCTTGTACCACTCAATATTCGCATGGAAAACTACTTAAGAAAATAAGCTTGGCTCCCTCTTTTCGAAAAACGTCATTTGGCATATTACTTGACAATAACATTAAGTTCACGTATACGACGTTTCCAAAAAATAGTCACTCAATTTGACTTAGTGTTTAAGTGTGCGGAACTCAGGGAAGAAGTTGGTGGTTTGGAGGAAGAATGGAAAAGTACAAAGAAGCGTTTGTGGGAGCAGCAGAGGAGCGATGTGAAAGCGCACCGCGAAAGGGCGGAGTGTCTAAGAGTAGTAACCAGGAATGGTGAATAAACGAATTTGCAAGAGTATGCGAACAGAGGGACGTCTGGAAGGAAGGAGAAATCAACCGTATACAAAGATGGTACATACTTAAGGGCACAAGTAAAAAGCAGTAAAGAGACCACGGGCTAGGAGAGATGTGGAAGGAGACGTGTCTACCAAGCTAGCTGAGTATGGTGGCAATAAGATGACATGCAAAATGGCTGAGACAGGAGACTGGATATTTACTCTGTGCAGCA
>JAHLWY010001318.1:0-17265 GCA_020002185.1 Paraescarpia echinospica | reverse complement strand
GGTAACACAGTTACCTCACAATTAAGGTCACCATGGTACAGTGACACATTATTTCTGTAATAACAAAGTGTAGAATTTACCCCTTGTAAAACAGTCACCTGACAATTAAGGTCACCCTAAGAGAGTACCAAATTATTTCTGCACCAGGAAGGTGAGAAAGTTATTCCTGATAATACAGTCACCTCACAAATAAAGACACCTTGGTACAATCCTACATTATTTCTGTACCAGTAGAGTGTAGGAAATTAGTGCTGCTGATACAGTCACCTCACAAATCAGGTCACTTTGGTACAATCCCACATTATTTTTGTACCACTAAAGTGTAGAAGTTAGTCCTGCTAATACAATCACCTCATAATTAAGGTCACCCTGGGAGAGTCCCAAATTATTTATGTACCAGTAAAGTGTATAAATTTATCCTGCTAATACAGTGACTTGACTATTAAGGTCACCATGGTACAGTCCCAAATTATTTATGTACCAGTAAAATGTAGAAGTTAGTCCTGCTAATACAGTTACCTCACAATTAAGTTCACCCAACGACAGTACCAAATGATTTCTGTACAATAAAAGTGTAGATGTTAGTCCTGCTAATACAGTCACCTCACAATTAAGGTCATCCTAGGACTGTACCAAATGATTTCTGTACCAGTAAAGTGTGGAAGTTAGTCCTGCTAATATAGTCACCTCACAATTAAAGTCACCCTGGAACAGTCCCAAAATATGTCTGTACCACTAAAGCATAGAAGTTAGACCTGTTAACTTAGGTCACCCTGGGACAGTCCCAAATGATTTCTGTACCAATAAAGTGAAGAAGTTATTCTAGCTAATACAGTGACCTCACAATAAAGGTCACCTTGCTACAGTCTGAAATTATTTCTCTAGCAGTAACGTGTAGAAGTTAGTCCTGCTAATAAGGTCACCTCACAATTATGATCACCTTGGTAGTCTTAAATTATTTCTACCCCAGTAAAATGTAGAAGTATACTGCTGCTAATAGAGTCACCTCATGATTAAGGTCACCCTGGGAGTGTCCCAAATTATTTATGTAACAGTAAAGTGTAGAAAGTTAGTCCTGCTAATATAGTCACCTCACAATTAAGGTCACCTTGAAACTGTCCCTCATTATTTCTGTACCAGTAAAGTGTAGAAATTAGTACTATCAAAACAGTCACCAGACTATTAAGGACACCCTGGTAAAGTCCGAAATTATTTCTGTACAGGTAAAATGTAGAAATTAGTCCTACTAATACAGTCACCTCACAATTAAGGTCACCTTGGTAGACTGAAATTAGTTCTACAACAGTAAAATGTGGAAGTTAGTCCTGCTAATACAGTCACCTCACAATTAAGATAACCCTGGGACAGTCCAAAATTATTTCTGTACCAGTATAGTGTGGAAGTTATTCCTGCTAATACAGTCACCTCACAATTAAGGTCACTTATCTGTTGCTGTGTATTTGTTGTTCTACCTTCTGCACCAGTCACTTGGGAATCAAGACAAAGAACCTCTCCTGAAACAGAAATGCATTTTCTATCAATGCCAATCTAATGCATGGATCATCATATCTGAAAAGTATGTCCAAAAAGTCTAAAACGTTTTTTTATAAAAGCGATTTAGTTTTACTTAATTCCTGAGGCTTGATAATAGTTTACTTTTTCCAGTATATTTGTATTATATAGATGCTATCAATGACATATATTCAAATAATATATCAAGTAATGGAGCATGTATCTTTTAAAGATGGCTTACATATGTTCTATCAGTGGCAAATAATAAAAGTGGTTAATGACACATGGTTTCTACATTTTGCAAAAAATTATGAATAGAGTTATTGCCTCACAATTAAGGTAACCCTAGGACAGTATCAAAAGATTTATGTACCAGTAAAATGTAGAAGTTAGTTCAGATAATACAGTCACCTCATAGTTACGGTCACCGTGGTACAGTCTGAAATTATTTATGTAACAGTAGAATGTAGAAATTAGTCCTGCTAATACAGTCACCTGTCTACTAATGTCATCTTGGTACAGTAACAAATTATTTCTGTACCAGTAAAATGTAGAAGTTAGTCCTGCTAATCCAGTCACCTCACAATTAAGGTCACCTTGGAACAGTCCCACATTATTTCTGTACCAGTAAAGTGTAGAAGTTAGTCCAGGTAATGCAGTCACCTCACAATTAAAGTCACCCTAGGAGAGTACCAAATTATTTCTGCACCAGTAAGGTGTGGCAGTTAGTCCTGCTAATATAGTCAAATTAAAATTAAGGTCACCTTGTAACAGTCACTCATTATTTCTGTACCAGTAAAGTGTAGAAGTTATTCCTGCTACTACAGTCACCTCACAATTAAGGTCACCCTAGGAGAGAACAAAATTATTTCTGCACAAGTAAAGTTTGGATGTTATTCCTGCTAATACTTTCACCTCACAATTAAAGTCACCCTGGAACAGTCCCAAAATATGTCTGTACCACTAAAGCATAGGAGTTAGTCCTGTTAATTAATGTCACCCTGGGACAGTCCCAGATTATTTCTGTACGAATAAAGTGAAGAAGTTAGTCTAGCTAATACAGTGACCTCATAATGAAGGTCACCTTGGTACAGTCTGAAATTATTTCTGTAGCAGTAACGTGTAGAAGTTAGTACTGTTCATTAAGGTCACCATGGTACAGTCCCAAATTATTTCAGTACCAGTAAAATGTAGAAGTTAGTCCTGCTAATACAGTCATCTCACAATTACGGTCACCCAAATACAGTACCAAATGATTTCTGTACATGTAAAGTGTAGAATTTAGTCCAGGTAATACAGTTACCTCACAATTAAGGTCACCTTGGTAGTCTGACATTATTTTTGCCCCAGTAAGTTGTAGAAGTTAGTCCTGCTAATACAATCACCTGATAATTAAGGTCACACTGGGAGAGTCCACAATTATTTATTTACCAGGAAAGTGTAGAAATTAATTCTGCTAATACAGTCACTTGACTACTAAGGTCACCCTAGGACACAACCAAATGATTTATGTACCAGTAAAGTGTATACCATCAAAATGTAGAAGTTAGTCCTGCTAATACAGTCACCTCATAATTAAGGTCACCTTGGTACAGTCCCTTATTATTTCTGTACCAGTAAAGTGTAGAAATAGATCCTGATAATACATTCACCTGACCATTACCAAGACAGTACAAAATTTCTGCACAAGTAAAATGTGGATATTAGTCCTGCTAATACAGTCACCTCACAATTAAAATCACCCTTGAACATTCCAAAATGTTTCTATAACAATAAAGCATAGAAGTTAGTCCTGCTAATTAAGGTCACACTAGGACAGTACCAAATGATTTATGTACCAGAAAAGTGCAGAAGTTAGTCCCGTTAATTCAGTCACCTCACAATTAAGGTCACCTTCGTACAGTCCCTCATTATTTCTGTACCTGTAAAGTGTATAAGATAGTCGTTCTAATAGTCACCTCACAATTAAGTCGTTCTAATAGTCACCTCACAATCACAAATAACTTGTGCAGAAATAATTTTGTACTGTCTTGGTAATGGTCAGGTGATTGTAATTCAGTCACCTCACAATTAAGGTCACCTTCGTACAGTCCCTCATTATTTCTGTACCTGTAAAGTGTATAAGATAATCGTTCTAATAGTCACCTCACAATTAAGGTTACCAATGCACAGTCTGAAATTACTTCTGTACCAGTAAAGTGTAGAAATTAGGCCTGCTAATACAGTCACCTGACTATTAAGGACACCCTGGTACACTCCGAAATTATTTCTGTAACAACAAAATGTAGAAGTTAGCCATACTAATACAGTCATCTCACAGTTGAGGTCACCTTTGTACTGTCCCAACTTATTTTTGTAACAGTAGAGTGTAGGAAGTTAGTTCTGCTGATACAGTCACCTCACAAATCAGGTCACTTTGGTACAATCCCACATTATTTCTGTACCAGTAAAGTGTAGAAATTAGTCCTGCTAATACAGTCACATCACAATTAAGGTCACCCAAAGACAGAAACAAATGATTTCTGTACATGTAAAGTGTAGAATTTAGTCTTGGTAATACAGTTACCTCACAATTAAGGTCACCATGGTACAGTGACACATTATTTCTGTAATAATAAAGTGTAGAATTTACCCCTTGTAAAACAGTCACCTCACAATTAAGGTCACCCTAAGAGAGTACCAAATTACTTCTGCACCAGGAAGGTGAGGAAGTTATTCCTGATGTTACAGTCACCTCACAAATAAAGACACCTTGGTACAATCCTACATTATTTTTGTACCAGTAAAGTGTAGAAGTTAGTCCTGCTAATACAGTCACCTCATAATTAAGGTCACCCTGGGAGATTCCCAAATTATTTATGTACAAGTAAAGTGTAGAAATTAATCCTGCTAATACAGTCACTTGACTATTAAGGTCAACATGGTACAGTCCCAAATTATTTCTGTACCAGTAAAATGTAGAAGTTAGTCATGCTAATACAGTGACCTCACAATTAAGTTCACCCAAAGACAGTACCAAATGATTTCTGTACAAGAAATGTGTAGATGTTAGTCCTTCTAATACAGTCACCTCACAATTAAGGTCATCCTAGGACTGTACCAAATGATTTCTGTACCAGTAAAGTGTGGAAGTTAGTCCTGCAAATACAGTCACCTCATATTTAAGGCCACCTTGGTACAGTGTCTTATTATTTATGTACCAGTAAAGTGTAGAAATAGATCCTGCTAATGCATTCACCTGACCATTACCAAGACAGTACAAAATGATTTCTGCACAAGTAAAATGTGGATGTTAGTCTTGCTAATATAGTCACCTCACAATTAAAATCACCCTGGAACATTCCAAAATTGTTCTATAACAATAAAGCATTGAAGTTATTCCTGCTAATTAAGGTCACACTGGGACAGTACCAAATGATTTCTGTACCAGTAAAGTGCAGAAGTTAGTCTCGTTAATTCAGTCACCTCACAATTAAGGTCACCTCCATACAGTCCCTCATTATTTCTGTACCAGTAAAGTGTATAAGATAGTCATTCTAATAGTCACCTAACAATTAAGGTCACCAATGCACAGTCTGAAATTATTTCTGTACCAATAAAGTGTAGAAATTAGGCCTGCTAATACAGTCACCTGACTATTAAGGACACCCTGGTACAGTCCGAAATTATTTCTGTAACAACAAAATGTAGAAGTTAGCCCTACTAATACAGTCATCTCACAGTTAAGGTCAACTTCGTACTGTCCCACATTATTTTTGTACCAGTAGAGTGTAGGAAGTTAGTTCTGCTGATACAGTCACCTCACAAATCAGGTCACTTTGGTATAATCCCACATTATTTCTGTACCAGTAAAGTGTAGAAGTTAGTCCTTCTAATACAGTCACCTCATAATTAAGGTCACCCTGGGAGAGTCCAACATTATTTATGTAACAGTAAAGTGTAGAAATTAATCCTGCTAATAGTCACTTGACTATTAAGGTCACCATGGTACATTCCCAAATTATTTCTGTACCAATAAAATGTAGAAGTTAGTCCTGCTAATACAGTCACATCACGATTAAGGTCACCCAAAGACAGAACCAAATGATTTCTGTACATGTAAAGTGTAGAATTTAGTCTTGGTAATACAGTTACCTCACAATTAAGGTCACCATGGTACAGTGACACATTATTTCTGTAATAATAAAGTGTAGAATTTACCCCTTGTAAAACAGACACCTCACAATTAAGGTCACCCTAAGAGAGTACCAAATTATTTCTGCACCAGGAAGGTGAGGAAGTTATTCCTGATGATACAGTCACCTCACAAATAAAGACACCTTGGTACAATCCTACATTATTTTTGTACCAGTAAAGTGTAGAAGTTAGTCCTGCTAAAACATTCACCTCATAATTAAGGTCACCTTCGTACAGACCTACATTATTTTTGTACCAGTAGAGTGTAGGAAGTTAGTTCTGCTGATACAGTCACCTCACAAATCAGGTCACTTTTGTACAATCCCACATTATTTCTGTAGCAGTAAAGTGTACAAGTTAGTCCTGCTAATAAGGTCACCTCACAATTAATGTCACCTTGGTAGTCTGACATTATTTCTACACCAGTAAAATGTAGAAGGATACTGCTGCTAATAGAGTCACCTTATAGTTAAATTCACCGTGGGAGTGTCCCAAATTATTTATGTAACAGTAAAGAGTAGAAAGATAGTCCTGCTAATAAAGTCACCTCAAAATTAAGGTCACCTTAAAACAGTCCCTCATTATTTCTGTACCAGTAAAGTGTAGAAATTAGCACTACTAAAACAGTCACCTGACTATTAAGGACACCCTGGTACAATCCCAAATTATTTATGTACAGGTAAAATGTAGAAATTAGTCGTACTAATACAGACACTTTACAAATAAGGTCACCCTAGGAGATTACCAAATTATTTTTGCAAAAATAAGGTGTAGAAATTAGTCCTGCTAATACAATCACCTAAAAATTAAGGTCACCTTGCTACAATCACTCATTATTTCTTTACAAGTAAAGTGTAGAAGTTAGTGCTGCTAATACAGTCACCTCACAATTAAATTCACCCTAGGACAGAACTAAATGATTTGTGTACCAGTAAAGTGTATACCATTAAAATGTAGAAGTTAGTCCTGCTAATACAGTCACCTCATAATTAAGGTCACCTTGGTACAGTCCCTTATTATTTTTGTACCTGTAAAGTGTAGAAATAGGTCCTGCTAATACATTCACCTGACCATTACAAAGACAGTACAAAATGATTTCTGCAGAAGTAAAATGTGGATGTTAGTCCTCTAATATAGTCACCTCACAATTAAAATCACCCTGGAATATTCCTAAATTTTTGTATAACAATAAAGCATAGAAGTTAGTCCTGTTAACTAAGGTCACCCTGGGACAGTCCCAAATGATTTCTGTACCAATAAAGTGAAGAAGTTAGTCTAGCTAATACAGTGACCTCACAATGAAGGTCACCTTGGTACAGTCTTAGATTATTTCTGTAGCAGTAACGTATAGAAGTTAGTCCTACTAATAAGGTCACCTCACAATTAAGGTAACCTGGGTAGTCTGAAATTATCTCTACACCTGTAAAATGTAGAATAGAGTCACCTCATAATTAAGGTCACCCTGAGAGTGTCCCAAATGATTTATATAACAGTAAAGTGTAGAAAGTTAGTCCTGCTAATATAGTCACCTCACAGTTAAGGTCAACTTGGTACATTCCCTCATTATTTCTGTACCAGTAAAGTGTAGAAATGAGTACTACTAAAACAGTCACCTGACTATTAAGGACACCCTGGTACAATCCGAAATTATTTCTGTACAGGTAAAATGTAGATATTAGTCCTACTAATACAGTCACCTCACAATTAAGGTCACCTTAGGAGAGTACCAAATTATATTTTTGCACCATAATGTGTAGAAGTTATTCCTGCTAATACAATCACCTAACAATTAAAGTCACCTTGGTACAATCACTCATTATTTCTGTAGAAGTAAAGTGTAGAAGTTAGTGCTGCTATTTCAGTCACCTCACAATTAAGTTCACCCTAGGACAGAACCAAATGATTTCTGTACCAGTAAAGTGTATAACATTAAAATGTAGAAGTTAGTCCTGCTAATACAGTCAACTCATAATTATGGTCACCTTGGTACAGTCCCTTATTATTTTTGTACCAGTAAAGTGTAGAAATAGGTCCTGCTAATACATTCACCTGACCAGTACCAAGACGGTACAAAATGATTTCTGCACAAGTAAAATGTTGATGTTAGTACTCTAATATAGTCACCTCACAATTAAAATCACCCTGGAACATTCCAACATTTTTTATAACAATAAAGCATAGAAGTTAGTCCTCCTAATTAAGGTCACACTGGGACAGTGCCAAATGATTTCTGTACCAGTAAAGTGTAGAAATAGGTCCTGCTAATACATTCACCTGACCATTACCAAGACAGTACAAAATGATTTCTGCACAAGTAATTTGTGGTTGTTAGTCCTCTAATATAGTCACCTCACAAATAAAATCACCCTGGAACATTCCAAAATTTTTGTATAACAATAAAGCATAGATAAATAAAGTGTAGAAATTAGGCCTGCTAATACAGTCACCTGAATATTAAGGACACCCTGGTACAGTCCGAAATTATTTCTGTAACAATAAAATGCAGAAGTTAGTCCTACTAATACAGTCATCTAACAATTAAGGTCACCTTGGTACAGTGACACATTATTTCTGTAATAATGATTTGTAGAATTTACTCCTTGTAAACCAGTCACCTCACAATTAAGGTCACCCTAAGAGAGTACCAAATTATTTCTGCACCAGGAAGGTGAGGAAGTTATTCCTGATAATACAGTCACCTCACAAATAAAGACACCTTGGTACAATCCTACATTATTTCTGTACCAGTAGAGTGTAGGAAATTAGTTCTGCTGATACAGTCACCTCACAAATCAGGTCACTTTGGTACAATCCCACATTATTTTTGTACCACTAAAGTGTAGAAGTTAGTCCTGTTAATACAATCACCTCATAATTAAGGTCACCCTGGGAAAGTCCCAAATTATTTATGTACCAGTAAAGTGTATAAATTAATCCTGCTAATACAGTCACTTGACTATTAAGGTCACCATGGTACAGTCCCAAATTATTTATGTACCAGTAAAATGTAGAAGTTAGTCCTGTAAAGTGTATAAGATAGTCGTTCTAATAGTCACCTCAAAATTAAGGTTACCAATGCACAATCTGAAATTACTTCTGTACCAGTAAAGTGTAGAAATTAGGCCTGCTAATACAGTCACCTGACTATTAAGGACACCTTGGTACCCTCCAAAATTATTTCTGTAACAACAAAATGTAGAAGTTAGCCATACTAAAAAAGTCATCTCACAGTTGAGGTCACCTTCGTACTGTCCCACATTATTTTTGTAACAGTAGAGTGTAGGAAGTTAGTTCTGCTGATACAGTCACCTCACAAATCAGGTCACTTTGGTACAATCCCACATTATTTATGTACCAGTAAAGTGTAGAAGTTAGTCCTGCTAATACAGTCACATCACAATTAAGGTCACCCAAAGACAGAAACAAATGATTTCTGTACATGTAAATTGTAGAATTTAGTCTTGGTAACACAGTTACCTCACAATTAAGGTCACCATGGTACAGTGACACATTATTTCTGTAATAATAAAGTGTAGAATTTACCCCTTGTAAAACAGTCACCTGACAATTAAGGTCACCCTAAGAGAGTACCAAATTATTTCTGCACCAGGAAGGTGAGAAAGTTATTCCTGATAATACAGTCACCTCACAAATAAAGACACCTTGGTACAATCCTACATTATTTCTGTACCAGTAGAGTATAGGAAATTAGTTCTGCTGATACAGTCACCTCACAAATCAGGTCACTTTGGTACAATCCCACATTATTTTTGTACCACTAAAGTGTAGAAGTTAGTCCTGCTAATACAATCACCTCATAATTAAGGTCACCCTGGGAGAGTCCCAAATTATTTATGTACCAGTAAAGTGTATAAATTAATCCTGCTAATACAGTGACTTGACTATTAAGGTCACCATGGTACAGTCCCAAATTATTTATGTACCAGTTAAATGTAGAAGTTAGTCCTGCTAATACAGTTACCTCACAATTAAGTTCACCCAAAGACAGTACCAAATGATTTCTGTACAAGAAAAGTGTAGATGTTAGTCCTGCTAATACAGTCACCTCACAATTAAGGTCATCCTAGGACTGTACCAAATGATTTCTGTACCAGTAAAGTGTGGAAGTTAGTCCTGCTAATATAGTCACCTCACAATTAAAGTCACCCTGGAACAGTCCCAAAATATGTCTGTACCACTAAAGCATAGAAGTTAGACCTGTTAACTTAGGTCACCCTGGGACAGTCCCAAATGATTTCTGTACCAATAAAGTGAAGAAGTTATTCTAGCTAATACAGTGACCTCACAATAAAGGTCACCTTGCTACAGTCTGAAATTATTTCTCTAGCAGTAACGTGTAGAAGTTAGTCCTGCTAATAAGGTCACCCCACAATTATGGTCACCTTGGTAGTCTTAAATTATTTCTACACCAGTAAAATGTAGAAGTATACTGCTGCTAATAGAGTCACCTCATGATTAAGGTCACCCTGGGAGTGTCCCAAATTATTTATGTAACAGTAAAGTGTAGAAAGTTAGTCCTGCTAATATAGTCACCTCACAATTAAGGTCACCTTGAAACAGTCCCTCATTATTTCTGTACCAGTAAAGTGTAGAAATTAGTCCTGCTAATACAGTCACATCACAATTAAGGTCACCCAAAGACAGAAACAAATGATTTCTGTACATGTAAAGTGTAGAATTTAGTCTTGGTAATACAGTTACCTCACAATTAAGGTCACCATGGTACAGTGACACATTATTTCTGTAATAATAAAGTGTAGAATTTACCCCTTGTAAAACAGTCACCTCACAATTAAGGTCACCCTAAGAGAGTACCAAATTATTTCTGCACCAGGAAGGTGAGGAAGTTATTCCTGATGTTACAGTCACCTCACAAATAAAGACACCTTGGTACAATCCTACATTATTTTTGTACCAGTAAAGTGTAGAAGTTAGTCCTGCTAATACAGTCACCTCATAATTAAGGTCACCTTCGTACAGACCTACATTATTTTTGTACCAGTAGAGTGTAGGAAGTTACTTCTGCTGATACAGTCACCTCACAAATCAGGTCACTTTTGTACAATCCCACATTATTTCTGTAGCAGTAAAGTGTAGAAGTTAGTCCTGCTAATAAGGTCACCTCACAATTAAGGTCACCTTGGTAGTCTGACATTATTTCTACACCAGTAAAATGTAGAAGGATACTGCTGCTAATAGAGTCACCTCATAATTAAGGTCACCATGGGAGTGTCCCAAATTATTTATGTAACAGTAAAGAGTAGAAAGATAGTCCTGCTAATAAAGTCACCTCACAATTAAGGTCACCTTAAAACAGTCCCTCATTATTTCTGTACCAGTAAAGTGTAGAAATTAGCACTACTAAAACAGTCACCTGACTATTAAGGACACCCTGGTACAATCCCAAATTATTTATGTACAGGTAAAATGTAGAAATTAGTCCTACTAATACAGACACCTTACAAATAAGGTCACCCTAGGAGATTACCAAATTATTTTTGCAAAAGTAAGGTGTAGAAGTTAGTCCTGCTAATACAATCACCTAAAAATTAAGGTCACCTTGCTACAATCACTCATTATTTCTTTATAAGTAAAGTGTAGAAGTTAGTGCTGCTAATACAGTCACCTCACAATTAAATTCACCCTAGGACAGAACTAAATGATTTGTGTACCAATAAAGTGTATACCATTAAAATGTAGAAGTTAGTCCTGCTAATACAGTCACCTCATAATTAAGGTCACCTTGGTACAGTCCCTTATTATTTTTGTACCTGTAAAGTGTAGAAATAGGTCCTGCTAATACATTCACCTGACCATTACAAAGACAGTACAAAATGATTTCTGCAGAAGTAAAATGTGGATGTTAGTCCTCTAATATAGTCACCTCACAATTAAAATCACCCTGGAATATTCCTAAATTTTTGTATAACAATAAAGCATAGAAGTTAGTCCTGTTAACTAAGGTCACCCTGGGACAGTCCCAAATGATTTCTGTACCAATAAAGTGAAGAAGTTAGTCTAGCTAATACAGTGACCTCACAATGAAGGTCACCTTGGTACAGTCTTAAATTATTTCTGTAGCAGTAACGTGTAGAAGTTAGTCCTACTAATAAGGTCACCTCACAATTAAGGTAACCTGGGTAGTCTGAAATTATCTCTACACCTGTAAAATGTAGAATAGAGTCACCTCATAATTAAGGTCACCCTGGGAGTGTCCCAAATGATTTATATAACAGTAAAGTGTAGAAAGTTAGTCCTGCTAATATAGTCACCTCACAGTTAAGGTCAACTTGGTACATTCCCTCATTATTTCTGTACCAGTAAAGTGTAGAAATGAGTACTACTAAAACAGTCACCTGACTATTAAGGACACCCTGGTACAATCCGAAATTATTTCTCTACAGGTAAAATGTAGACATTAGTCCTACTAATACAGTCACCTCACAATTAAGGTCACCTTAGGAGAGTACCAAATTACATTTTTGCACCATAATGTGTAGAAGTTATTCCTGCTAATACAATCACCTAACAATTAAAGTCACCTTGGTACAATCACTCATTATTTCTGTAGAAGTAAAGTGTAGAAGTTAGTGCTGCTATTTCAGTCACCTCACAATTAAGTTCACCCTAGGACAGAACCAAATGATTTCTGTACCAGTAAAGTGTATACCATTAAAATGTAGAAGTTAGTCCTGCTAATACAGTCAACTCATAATTATGGTCACCTTGGTACAGTCCCTTATTATTTTTGTACCAGTAAAGTGTAGAAATAGGTCCTGCTAATACATTCACCTGACCAGTACCAAGACGGTACAAAAATGATTTCTGCACAAGTAAAATGTTGATGTTAGTACTCTAATATAGTCACCTCACAATTAAAATCACCCTGGAACATTCCAACATTTTTTATAACAATAAAGCATAGAAGTTAGTCCTCCTAATTAAGGTCACACTGGGACAGTGGCAAATGATTTCTGTACCAGTAAAGTGTAGAAATAGGTCCTGCTAATACATTCACCTGACCATTACCAAGACAGTAAAAAATGATTTCTGCACAAGTAATTTGTGGTTGTTAGTCCTCTAATATAGTCACCTCACAAATAAAATCACCCTGGAACATTCCAAAATTTTTGTATAACAATAAAGCATAGATAAATAAAGTGTAGAAATTAGGCCTGCTAATACAGTCACCTGAATATTAAGGACACCCTGGTACAGTCCGAAATTATTTCTGTAACAATAAAATGCAGAAGTTAGTCCTACTAATACAGTCATCTAACAATTAAGGTCACCTTGGTACAGTGACACATTATTTCTGTAATAATGATTTGTAGAATTTACTCCTTGTAAACCAGTCACCTCACAATTAAGGTCACCCTAAGAGAGTACCAAATTATTTCTGCACCAGGAAGGTGAGGAAGTTATTCCTGATAATACAGTCACCTCACAAATAAAGACACCTTGGTACAATCCTACATTATTTCTGTACCAGTAGAGTGTAGGAAATTAGTTCTGCTGATACAGTCACCTCACAAATCAGGTCACTTTGGTACAATCCCACATTATTTTTGTACCACTAAAGTGTAGAAGTTAGTCCTGTTAATACAATCACCTCATAATTAAGGTCACCCTGGGAAAGTCCCAAATTATTTATGTACCAGTAAAGTGTATAAATTAATCCTGCTAATACAGTCACTTGACTATTAAGGTCACCATGGTACAGTCCCAAATTATTTATGTACCAGTAAAATGTAGAAGTTAGTCCTGTAAAGTGTATAAGATAGTCGTTCTAATAGTCACCTCAAAATTAAGGTTACCAATGCACAATCTGAAATTACTTCTGTACCAGTAAAGTGTAGAAATTAGGCCTGCTAATACAGTCACCTGACTATTAAGGACACCTTGGTACCCTCCAAAATTATTTCTGTAACAACAAAATGTAGAAGTTAGCCATACTAATAAAGTCATCTCACAGTTGAGGTCACCTTCGTACTGTCCCACATTATTTTTGTAACAGTAGAGTGTAGGAAGTTAGTTCTGCTGATACAGTCACCTCACAAATCAGGTCACTTTGGTAAAATCCCACATTATTTATGTACCAGTAAAGTGTAGAAGTTAGTCCTGCTAATACAGTCACATCACAATTACGGTCACCCAAAGACAGAAACAAATGATTTCTGTACATGTAAATTGTAGAATTTAGTCTTGGTAACACAGTTACCTCACAATTAAGGTCACCATGGTACAGTGACACATTATTTCTGTAATAACAAAGTGTAGAATTTGCCCCTTGTAAAACAGTCACCTGACAATTAAGGTCACCCTAAGAGAGTACCAAATTATTTCTGCACCAGGAAGGTGAGAAAGTTATTCCTGATAATACAGTCACCTCACAAATAAAGACACCTTGGTACAATCCTACATTATTTCTGTACCAGTAGAGTGTAGGAAATTAGTTCTGCTGATACAGTCACCTCACAAATCAGGTCACTTTGGTACAATCCCACATTATTTTTGTACCACTAAAGTGTAGAAGTTAGTCCTGCTAATACAATCATTTCATAATTAAGGTCACCCTGGGAGAGTCCCAAATTATTTATGTACCAGTAAAGTGTATAAATTAATCCTGCTAATACAGTCACTTGACTATTAAGGTCACCATGGTACAGTCCCAAATTATTTATGTACCAGTAAAATGTAGAAGTTAGTCCTGCTAATACAGTTACCTCACAATTAAGTTCACGCAAAGACAGTACCAAAATGATTTCTGTACAAGAAAAGTGTAGATGTTAGTCCTGCTAATACAGTCACCTCACAATTAAGGTCATCCTAGGACTGTACCAAATTATTTCTGTACCAGTAAAGTGTGGAAGTTAGTCCTGCTAATATAGTCACCTCACAATTAAAGTCACCCTGGAACAGTCCCAAAATATGTCTGTACCACTAAAGCATAGAAGTTAGACCTGTTAACTTAGGTCACCTGGGACAGTCCCAAATGATTTCTGTACCAATAAAGTGAAGAAGTTATTCTAGCTAATACAGTGACCTCACAATAAAGGTCACCTTGCTACAGTCTGAAATTATTTCTCTAGCAGTAACGTGTAGAAGTTAGTCCTGCTAATAAGGTCACCTCACAATTATGGTCACCTTGGTAGTCTTAAATTATTTCTACACCAGTAAAATGTAGAAGGATACTGCTGCTAATAGAGTCACCTCATAATTAAGGTCACCCTGGGAGTGTCCCAAATTATTTATGTAACAGTAAAGTGTAGAAAGTTAGTCCTGCTAATATAGTCACCTCACAATTAAGGTCACCTTGAAACAGTCCCTCATTATTTCTGTACCAGTAAAGTGTAGAAATTAGTACTATCAAAACAGTCACCAGACTATTAAGGACACCCTGGTAAAGTCCGAAATTATTTCTTTTCCTATTAAAATGTCGAAATTAATCCTACTATTACACAAATAAAGTCACCCTAGGAGAGTACCAAATTATTTTTGCACCAGTAAGGTGTAGCAGTTAGTCCTGCTAATACAATTACCTAACAATTAAGGTCACCTTGGTACAATCATTCATTATTTCTGTACAAGTAAAGAATAGAAGTTAGTGCTGCTAATACAGTGACCTCACAATTAAGTTCACCCTAGGACAGAACTAAATGATTTGTGTACCAGTAAAGTGTATACCATTAAAATGTAGAAGTTAGTCCTGCTAATACAGTCACCTCATAATTAAGGTCACCTTGGTACAGTCCCTTATTATTTATTTACCAGTAAAGTGTAGAAATAGGTCCTGCTAATCCAGTCACCTCCCAAGTAAGGTCACCCTAGGAGAGAAGAAAATTATTTCTGCACAAGTAAAGTGTGGATGTTATTCCTGCTAATACTTTCACCTCACAATTAAAGTCACCCTAGAACAGTCCCAAAATATGTCTGTACCACTAAAGCATAGGAGTTAGTCCTGTTAATTAATGTCACCCTGGGACAGTCCCAGATTATTTCTGTACGAATAAAGTGAAGAAGTTAGTCTAGCTAATACAGTGACCTCATAATGAAGGTCACCTTGGTACAGTCTGAAATTATTTCTGTAGCAGTAACGTGTAGAAGTTAGTACTGTTCATTAAGGTCACCATGGTACAGTCCCAAATTATTTCAGTACCAGTAAAATGTAGAAGTTAGTCCTGCTACTACAGTCATCTCACAATTACGGTCACCCAAATACAGTACCAAATGATTTCTGTACATGTAAAGTGTAGAATTTAGTCCAGGTAATACAGTTACCTCACAATTAAGGTCACCTTGGTAGTCTGAAATTATTTTTGCCCCAGTAAGTTGTAGAAGTTAGTCCTGCTAATACAATCACCTCATAATTAAGGTCACACTGGGAGAGTCCAAAATTATTTATTTACCAGGAAAGTGTAGAAATTAATTCTGCTAATACAGTCACTTGACTACTAAGGTCACCCTAGGACACAACCAAATGATTTCTGTACCAGTAAAGTGTATACCATTAAAATGTAGAAGTTAGTCCTGCTAATATAGTCACCTCATAATTAAGGTCACCTTGGTACAGTCCCTTATTATTTCTGTACCAGTAAAGTGTAGAAATAGATCCTGATAATACATTCACCTGACCATTACCAAGACAGTACAAAATGATTTCTCCACAAGTAAAATGTGGATATTAGTCCTGCTAATACAGTCACCTCACAATTAAAATCACCCTTGAACATTCCAAAATGTTTCTATAACAATAAAGCATAGAAGTTAGTCGTGCTAATTAAGGTCACACTAGGACAGTACCAAATGATTTCTGTACCAGAAAAGTGCAGAAGTTAGTCCCGTTAATTCAGTCACCTCACAATTAAGGTCACCTTCGTACAGTCCCTCATTATTTCTGTACCTGTAAAGTGTATAAGATAGTCGTTCTAATAGTCACCTCACAATTAAGGTTACCAATGCACTGTCTGAAATTACTTCTGTACCAGTAAAGTGTAGAAATTAGGCCTGCTAATACAGTCACCTGACTATTAAGGACACCCTGGTACACTCCAAAATTATTTCTGTAACAACAAAATATAGAAGTTAGCCATACTAATACAGTCATCTCACAGTTGAGGTCACCTTTGTACTGTCCCAACTTATTTTTGTAACAGTAGAGTGTAGGAAGTTAGTTCTGCTGATACAGTCACCTCACAAATCAGGTCACTTTGGTACAATCCCACATTATTTCTGTACCAGTAAAGTGTAGACGTTAGTCCTGCTAATACAGTCACATCACAATTAAGGTCACCCAAAGACAGAAACAAATGATTTCTGTACATGTAAAGTGTAGAATTTAGTCTTGGTAATACAGTTACTTCACAATTAAGGTCACCATGGTACAGTGACACATTATTTCTGTAATAATAAAGTGTAGAATTTAGCCCTTGTAAAACAGTCACCTCACAATTAAGGTCACCCTAAGAGAGTACCAAATTATTTCTGCACCAGGAAGGTGAGGAAGTTATTCCTGATGTTACAGTCACCTCACAAATAAAGACACCTTGGTACAAT